>CATIWO010085534.1:0-10202 GCA_949673435.1 Macaranga tanarius | reverse complement strand
AATTTCATTTTATTATAACTAATTTCACAAATTTAAAAATTTAAAATTTGAAAGTAAACATATTAAATTTAATTTTATAAATATATTATATGATATTTTTTGATAATTTAATTATATTTAATACACTCATTAAATAATTTTAAAAATTATTTTAATTTTTAAATAAACTTATCAATTGGATTTTTTATGACCTACTTTTTTTTGTGAACATGAAAAAGAGATTTGAAGGGGTAATTAAATTTTAAAAGGATTTTATTATAATTTTTTAAAATTATATTTACATTCTTATTACAGAATTGGATATAATTGAAATAAATAAAAAAAATTAATATGATAAATTAATAGAATTTAAAGGATAAAATTTAATAAAATATTTGTTGTAAGGGTTTAAACGCACCATTTTTTTTGACTTTGAGGTCATAAACGGCTCTCTCAAAACATCAGGTTCCAATGTGAGAACATGGCAAAACATTAGGGTCATATTTGAACTTTATCCGCTTTTTTTTTTAATTCATTCAGGTGAGTCCCACATATGCCACGGCGGACAACTTAATGTCTTTCTTCACAACGTCTGCCTCGAGGGTTTATGTACACATATTTTCATGTCTTTAGGGTCAAAGTTGTACCTCACCAAACATCGGGTATCAATATAAGAATTAATTAGACCAAACATTAGGATCATTTTTGCACCTTATCCCTTATTCTGAGTGTACTTAAGAATCTCCCATTGTATATATAATTAGGTGAGAGTGAGATTCATGATTACTATTATAAAGCATAAGCTGTTACAAGGCAAGCACATACCAATAGTCTTCCTAGCTTGCTCAGACTTGCATTAATTAATTAACCATGGCAGCACTCCAACAGGATCATGAGTTAGCAAGCAATCGCTACGATGATGATGGACGCCCTAAAAGAACAGGTAGTAGCTAGCACTTCACATGGAGGTCTTTGCTTCTTCTTTGCCCCTTCACCTTGCATGCAATGCATATTATTTTATATATAGCAGCTTACAAGTCTTTGGATTCAGGGACTTTATTGGGTTGCATCGCATATATAATCACAGCTGTTATTGGGTCTGGAGTACTATCTTTGGCTTGGAGTGTAGCGCAGTTAGGATGGATAGCAGGGCCAGTTTCCCTGCTTTGTTTTGCAATTGTCAGCCACGTCTCTGTTGCCCTCCTTTCTGATTGTTATAGGTCTCCTGATCCGGTCACTGGAAAACGAAACTACTCTTACATGGATGCTGTTAAACTCCATCTTGGTACTACTACATTCCTCGTCTTTGTTAAGTTTTGTGTTTATATGTAATTCTGATTTGGTATGTTTGGTTGATACTTCAGGTGAAACACAAACATGGTTTTGTGGGTTGCTTCAATGTGTCAACATGTATGGATTGGATGTTGCTTATGTTATTACATCTTCAACTAGCATGAGGTATACTTTTAATACTCCAATTTTTGTACCTGCTTTTGCTTTCTTTTCTTAAACTTTCTCTCATTAATTTTGGGAGGGATTTGCTTCTAACACCAAATTTTTATCTAGGATGAGAGTTGTGCTCATCTAATGCAATTTTTATTAACATCCTGAGTCCTTAATATTAATCATTAGAATAATTGGTCTAGTGATTATTTTACTGCAAAAACTTCCTAATGTATAAGGTTTCAATTATGTCGTATTGTGCTTCATTTGATTTAAAATGAAAGGATTATCTCCTATTATATAGTTTATTAATGTTTAATCATTTGATTTTTATATGTCAGTGTGTGCTCATATCACTACTTCAATCACTTCATATATTATTTTTACGTGGATTCAGAGCCATCAGAAGATCAAATTGTTATCACAAAGAAGGTCATGGTGTTCCATGTAAAAGCAGGATTGGAGCCTACATGTTGATATTTGGAGGTATTGAGGTTGTAATTTCACAGATACCAAATTTCCGAAGCATACAATGGCTCTCAGTCATTGCTGCAATCATGTCCTTCTCCTACTCTTTCATTGGATTTGGACTTGGATTGAGAAAAGTAATAGGTAAGCATTGGTCACCAATATGTCTCCTTTTTTTTTTTTTTTGTCAATTTATACTTTACTTTTCACGAAAGTACTCGAGTCTTTTTATGCAATCAGAAGAAGCATACTATAAAATATAATTAATTGGGAGGTTGCTGCAATACTCTTTAGTAGTTTATGAGGCTTAAAAATTAAAATTAAAATTAAAATAAAAAAGAAATTTTTTCCTGTATTTAGAATATTCCGTCAAATCATTAGATTTGCACCACATATTTTTGATATTTTACAAAATGCGACGTATATATGTGACATTACTTTTCTTTTCATAATTGACGTTTTCATTCTAATTGCAGACAATAGAATGATCAAGGGTAGCATTAATGGAGTGCCAACAGCTACTGCCACTAAGAAAGTGTGGCTAGTGTTCGAGGCACTTGGTGACATTGCTTATGCCTATCCATACGCACTCATTTTGTTTGAAATTCAGGTCTGTTTTATATGTCTATATTTTGGTTAATTGAATTTTTTTAACGAAATATATAAATATCACACATACACTGGGTTAAGAATATAACACTCTTTTACAAAACTATAATAATTTTTAAAATGCGTGCTAATTCATATAACCCAAACACACACTTCATAACCAATATAGGATTCCGAAAGACCAACCTACTCCTCGGTTCCCTGAATGAAAGACACCACACCGCACACATTTGCAAATGCATTTTTTTTTAAATTAATAAAACACACAAATACACACACTGGATTAGAAATAGGACACACTCTTTCAAAAAACTATGACAATTTTATAAAGGCGTGCTAACCCATATAGCCCCTGTAAATATGAGAGGCTAAAATGGTAAAAATTCGTCTCAAGGACGGATTTTTTTTTTTCTCTCCGCGAGACAAGTCGCAGCGTCCAAGAAAAATTATCAGTACGGTCAATTAAATTCAAACGAAGTCCAATTTAATTGCTGGAGTGATTGAAAATTTTTTTTTTTTTTTTTAAATTCAGGATACCCTTAAATCGCCTCCATCT
The DNA here is from genome assembly GCA_949673435.1 of Macaranga tanarius. Lineage (NCBI taxonomy): Eukaryota > Viridiplantae > Streptophyta > Magnoliopsida > Malpighiales > Euphorbiaceae > Macaranga > Macaranga tanarius. The sequence goes on along the minus strand of CATIWO010085534.1, from coordinate 7,147 downwards.
GAGAACAAGACTATGAAGAAGGCTTCAATGATTGCAATCTGTATCACAACATTCTTCTATCTCTGTTGTGGTTGCTTCGGATATGCAGCATTTGGTAATGACACGCCTGGAAATTTGTTGACAGGATTCGGATTCTATGAGCCCTACTGGCTAATTGACTTTGCTAATGCTTGCATTATTCTTCATTTAGTGGGAGGATATCAGGTACTCAATAATTAGTTTATCATATGTTATTGTTATTCAAATGCTAAAATAAAAATGTATAAGTTTTTGGCATAATTTATTTTGGTATCCGATAGATATAAGGGTTTTGGCTAATCCAAATTAAGTAAGGTGAAGACAAAGTTTTCCTAATACTCAAACTCAAGATCTTATTCAAAAGAATTCATAACTCCTTCCCATCAAATGTATAATTTTCATTTTACCAACGAATCAATTGAGTTTAACAAACTACTATACACCAAAATTAGGAGTAATATATGTCCTTATATTAGTCCAAGTAGTTAATAGAGTATGCAGTTATATATATATACACATTATTTGTTATTTTTTGTACTAAAGTTCTATTTTATGTGTTTGATTTATTTCACAGATGCTCAGTCAACCAATTTTTGCATTTGCTGAAGATTGGTTTACAAAGAAGTTCCCAAGCAATGGATTTGTGAACAACTCGTATACATTTAAAGTCCCATTAATGCCCACTTTTCAATTAAATTTATTTAGACTATGCTTTAGAACTGCTTATGTCGCATCAACTATTGCAATTGCAGCCATTTTCCCTTACTTCAACCAAGTATTGGGCTTTCTGGGAGCCTTAGGTTTTTGGCCTTTGGTCGTATATTTCCCTGTAGAAATGTATTTAGTGCAGAAGAAAATTGGAGCTTGGACCAAAAAATGGATTATTCTTAGGACATTTAGCTTTGCTTGCTTTCTTGTATCAGTTGTTGGCTTAATTGGGTCATTTGCAGGTACTATAAAAGCCAAATTTGGCTGAGGGGTTAATTTAAATATTTCATTTTGATGCTTTGAATACTTCTGGAATGATTTGAGTTGCTTAGGAGTTGATTCTTTACTCTTTGTGCATAAAAGTTAGTAAATTAAGAAACAAAATGAAGTCCTAAACTTTAATCAACTTAATAATATTAATTCCAGTTTTATCAAAATTAGTATTTTTTATAAAATTAATTATGAAAAAGTATATGATTTGAGGGACCAAAGTGTTTTGTACATAATAATTCAGAAATTAAAATAAATATAATTCTTGCTATTTTACTATGTTAGCAATAAAAGGTCAAATATAATTGAAATACTTTATCAACTAATATAATTTCATTTTTTATCAATTAAAATTATTCTTTCTGATATATTATTAATATAATGTAAATTTTAATGATTAATTATTTTATATGTAAATTATTATCAAAAAAATATTTTTCATTCTTAATAAAATTAAAAATATTTATTTATTTATGATAAATTCAGTGTAGTTGGTTGATACTAAATTAGTTAATTATATAATTTTACAATTAACCATTTATGTTTTTTATTATTTATAGTATAATACTAAAGTGCAAGAAAAACAGGTGTATATATATATATAATTTTAATTAAAGAGTACATTGTACTAAACTTGTCAACAATTGATCAAATTAAAATAATTTTTCCAAATTTTTAACAGTTGGAATAATTTACAAAAACTCATAAACTTGTAATTTTTAGTATTAATAAATTTAAAGATACTTGTGATCCTAGGCCAAAATTATTTTGGTAATACTTTGATAATACAAATAAATATTAAAAATTTTAATTTTTTTTAAAGATACAAAATTACTAATTAACTATTAGCTTTTTAGCTATTAATTATTTTTTAAATGAAATGCTATTAAAATAAAAATAATTATAAAATGATTTAACATTAGCATGTAAATCATAATGAAGTATTGTAATTTTTTTTTAAATTTAAAAAATAGAAAGAAATTGAAAGTGAAAAATAGAATTATCTAGCAAATAATCTGAAAAAAAAATTTAAAAATATGAAAGGAGATATAATTTTTTAAAAATGAGAGAGAAAAATATACACTTATAATATTTGTATCATCACAAAAATAACAATTAAGGATCTTTTATTTAAAATACCAAAGTGTAAGAAAAACAAGTGTATATATATAGGCCTATTGGTCTAAAAAATCTAAATATTTTTGACTTATTATAATTTTAGTCAATTTTTAAAATTTTGATAAAAATTAGCAAATTTTAAAAATTAGTAGAAATAGCTAAAATTGACTTTGGTTAAAATTGAGTATGGAGGTGTTGACGTGGTATATTAGGTTGCATTAATAATATGAGATCTACTACCACATCAACTAAATATTTACATAAAAAAAAAAAAGCCAAACGTTTTCGATTTGTAGCAAATTTGATCCAAATTTTAAATTTTGGCATAAATATTTTAACTTTTCTAAATATGTGATACCCGCAATATGTGGCCTCAAACAAACCCATACACGTGTCAATTCAGAATATACTCAATTAAGCCATGAGTATAAATAAATGTCATGCACATTACTGTTAATTATACCTCACATACATACCAACGAGTAAAACAATTGAACATAAATTATTATTTTTTTATACAAGGCTGCGCCAGAGGACTGGCGGTCGCCAGTCACTGGCGCTCACCAGTGGCTGGAGGCAGCCAGGCCATCTGGCGCTCGCCAGTCACTGGCACCCGCCAGTGACTAGTTGTAGCCCTCCCTGCTCTGTCCCAAATTCTACTTAAAACATAACCAAATCACAATGCACAAACACAACATGCTTCTAAACAATACTTCACACATATCTTGCATAAATGGTTCATCCAAAATATATACCAAAGTTTGTATAATCTCAACCACATTCACAACTTCACAATTCTTACACACAAACTTCACATTCCCCAAACTGATATGCACATACAAAGTGCATCTCTCACACAACTTTACAAAATGCCCAAATGCTCATAATATCAACAATAAAATGTAAATGGTGCATGACAATGGAGATGGAAGTTGATTCACCAAGCACACCTCGGGCCTCCGGAACTCACTATCAATGAAAGCCACAAGCTTGTTAACTATTTCCTGAAAAATGGTTGCAAATGGGTGAGCTTGCGACTCAATAAGCAATTAGTAATATGACAATATATATATCACTTCTCAAGAACTAATTAAGTGATATATATATATATATAACAATTGCTTAATAACCAAGATTTCCACACATACCAAATATATTCACAAGGTACACCAGAATTCACTTACCTTTCTAAACCATTCTTAGCACATATCAACACATATAATTTATAGCTATGTCGAAATATCAATCATATAAAATAACAAGTGCTCAATATCTACAATTCACACACATACCAACATTTAGATTCATAAGAAACATATTCCAAAAAGGTATATAAATTATTTACCAAACATAGACACAAAATCTACAGAATTCAACTCATATCCAATAGCTTTCCTCAACCATACCAAATCATACATATTCCAACCACATAAAATAATAATCATGTATTATCACAATAAACCATAACTCATTCATTAATATCTCAAAATCATAATTTGGTATCCGGTCGGAACCTCCTTACATGCGCATTTCTCACAAGTTGTCACATACTGAGACTATTAGCCCGGCTCAGTTCCAGTTCTCACATCCTCATATATAATTATTGGGTAGCTATACACCCGGCTCAGCTTGCCCATCTCACATTTCATCTTTTTTTCATGTGACCACTACTGGAACTATCCGCCCCGGCTCAGTTCCAGATTTCACAATCAGTGGAGCTACCCACCCGGCTCAGCCCCACTATCACACATTTTCTTCATAATCATTCAATCATTTTTCATTCTTATACACATCACATTTCAATATCCATATTTCATTTCTTACCATATTTAATCACAATTCAACAATATCAAAATCTGTGTATGTATATCACATTTCACACATCACATAACGTGCTCAATTCTTTCATGGTAATACATTTCTCATAATTTCTCATCATCATTCAATCAATCCATATAGACATGCACAATTCACATTCAATAATCATGCCTCACTTCACATCACATTCAATCAATTCACCATTCATCATTTCACAATCTATATAGTTCATTTTTATACCACATTCAATTACAATTCAATATCTTCACACTATACATATATGTGTATATCATTTCAAACCACATCATACAATTAGCTTCATTTGTTCATATTACATAATTCTTTTATTCAAGAGATTTAATATATATATATATATATATATTAATAATCACTTACACACAAGTGCTACCAACTCCTTCAAAAGTAAAGCTCTCCTAGTGAGCAGTGTCTCCAATATCCTTGTTACTGCCTACACACAATCATACATTAATACATGTAGCAACCATGACTCTTGCATCCAACTCAACAAAATGTAACTAAATGGAACTTCAAGCTTAAGGTTCAATATATCCAAATAATTCATACACATGTATAAAAATAATAAAAATATTACTGAAGCTAGACCTCTGAGTCTACTTCAAATTTCAATAGGAATTTCTCAATTTGGATGTGTGTGGAATTAATTATGGATTTTTAAGCAAAATCGGGTAAAACAAAATTGACAGGTTAAGCATGAAAATGTCAAGCTGTGCCAGTCAGTCTTAACGGAAAAATCAGCTCTGGCACAAAATACAAAAGTTGTAAGGAACTCTCGAAAGTTTCTAGAGCATTAAATCTTGCTCAAATCAGAGGTTTATAACTCAAGATATGGCTAAAACAATGAGACTGATGCAACACCTAAAATAGAACACCAAATCAACTTACAAAACTTAACTCAAATAACCAAATTAAATGCAAGACTTGCTAATTTAATGCTCAAATGGCTAATTGATCTTCTTAAGCTCCCCAAAATCTTTGCTAGATGTGTAGAGAATTTTTAAAATCTCTTAAGCCTCTCAATATCACACTTCTTCTTCTTCTCTATAAAATTCTCTACACTCTTCCTAACACAAATACACAAATACACATATACACATATATACACTTGCACCAATAGAAAACATCCATTTGCCCTCCTAAAGTCTCTTCTCCATAATTGCTAATTTATCTCTACAAATGTAATAATACTAATACTCTTATCTAACAACATAAATATCACTACAAAATCTCTTCTCCCCCTTAATAAAATAGAATTATTACACAATAATCCAAAACTTTCTATTGTGATAAATAACTCCAAAACTTTCTTAATAAATATGCCTCTCTCTACTCACATGCACATACCCATACTTAAAAATAAATTATAACTCTACTCTATATGTCATGAAAATAATATGCACGAAGAGTACTTTCAAAATACGGGTGTTATAAAATATATTTCATTTTATTGATAATATGTAGTATTTAATAGTTAACTATATTATTTAAATTATCAATTTATTTTTATAATGTATAAAATTTAAAAACACATATCATACATTTAATAAAAAAATACGCATTTAAAATTTTATATTTAAATATTAACTATTTAAATATTATTTATTTAATACTAAAATACATCAATGTAGTTAATAACCATAAATATTAGTAAAATTAAATATATGTTCAATCATGTATAAAAAGTTGAAAATAATTAATACATGTATTAAATTTAAATTCATGTGTTTAAAATTTAATAAATAATATAACACTAATAAAAAAATTTTCACACATGTATTAATATATTTTTATTTTTAATAATATTTTTGTAACACCTGCTCCGTTAGCACACGTGTGTGTGACGTGTGCATTACCTTTTATGCATATTAGATAGTTGTTTTTAATTAAGTAAGATGGTGTTAGAGTTGTAGAGAGGGACTAGATTGTCAGGGAAGTAGGGACTTGATTGAAACAATTATAAGTTTAGGAGCTAGTTGGGAAGAGTAGCATTTCATTAAGGATCTAAATGGATATTTGGTGATAAATATCACAAATATTAGCTTTTTCTTCTTCTTCAACATGGCTTTGTATGTAATGCATGGGTGAGTTGTTGTAGAATAGAAGAGAGTTGCACAAAAATTTACCTTCCAAGAAGCTAGGGATTTGGTAGAGAGAGTGTGGATTTGGCTAAGGAATTGGGAGTCTAGGCTATAGACATCAACCTCCATAGTTCAAGAACATATCTTGGTAAGTTAATTATATTTTTGATTGAGTTGGGATAGGGTTTTTGGTAGTAAATTTCGTACTCTATTTTTATTGAATTTTCAACCTCTGTATTTTAGCTATATCTTGAGTTATATAGCTCTGATTTAAGCAAAGTTAAACTCTTTGAAAATTTCAGAGAGTTCTTTACAAGTTTTATATTTTGAGTTTTGACTGAATTCGTTAATAAGTAGTCAAATAGGGCCAGACATTATATTGCTCACCTTGATGCTCTATTTTGGTTGAATGGATTCTAACATCTATAATTAATTCCACACTTATCCAAATTGAGTGATTCTAATTGAAATTTGAAGAAAACTCAAAATCCTAGTGTTAGTACAAATTTAGGGGGGTTTTATATTAGTATGTATATCTTTATATTATTTTGAGTTAGAAGCATTTAGTTGCACTTTATGATGTTTAAAGTGAATTGATATGCTTGAGTGTTAAATTGGTATATAATTGGGTGTAGGAAGTGGAAAAGGTGGAGAAGACCCTATTCATTAAGGGGGAGTGATGTGTTCAAATCCGCAAGCGTACAGAATCGTATCAAGTAGTAAATAAAGATATCATCTCACAGGAATTGTATGTTGAATACTGCACTACTCACAATATTTGATTGTTTAGACAACGAAATAGAGTTTGGATTCTTTAAAGACTAACACTAATTTAAAATAGAGAAAAATTCAATTTTAAAAAAATATTAAAAACTAGGGTTCTTATTCTCAATTGGACCATTTCAAATGATTGATTTACTAACTAGGTCTACTCTAGTTCTAATTCATTTTGAAAGGATCTTAGAAACTATAGATTTTCCTCTCAGATAAACCTATAATTAATTAAAGATTAATTAACACTAAGTTCACCGGCTCTCACCAACCTAATGCCTTTTAATTCCAATTTTAATGCACAACCTTTAATCAATATTAATCCA
>CATIWO010085516.1:0-17550 GCA_949673435.1 Macaranga tanarius | reverse complement strand
ATGAAAATTCCAGCTTTCTAAGGGAAGAGTGATCCGAAGGTGTACTTAGAGTAGGAAAAAAAGGTTGAATAGGTGTTCGAGTACCATAATTATACCGAAGAGAAAAAGGTAAAATTGGCCACTGTGGAGTTCACTAACTATGCTAGTGTGTGGTGGGATCAATTTATCTCCATTAGGCATAGAAGTGGAGAAGGATCGGTTACCTCATAGTTTGAGATGAAAACCATAATAAGGAAGAGATTTGTACCTCAATACTATTATAGAGAGGTGTATAACATGTTATAAAGGTTGAACCAAGGCTCTAGGAGTGTTGAAGAATATTACTAAGAGATGGAGATGACCATGATTCAAGCTAACATTGAGGAGGATAGAGAGGCTACCATGGCACATTTTCTATCAGGTATGAATCATGAAATTGCTAACTTTATTGAATTGCATCATTATGTAGATTTGGAGGACATTGTACACATGGCAATCAAGGTGAAAAAGCAATTGAAGGTGAAAACCAAAATAAATTCGACTCCTACAACTACATGGAACTCGAATTGGAAGAACAAGGAAGGAGAAACAAGTGCAAGTAAGGAAAATTTAAGCCAAGTAAAAGCAAAGATGTTACTATACTAAAGACACAACCTAAGGATGACAAATCCAAAGGTAAGTTAAGTAATATTCAGTATTTTAGATATTTGGGATATGGGCATAGGGCTGCACAATGTCATAATGCCAAGATCATGACCCTACGCAATAGGGAGGTGGTAAGTGAGGAAGATAATAATGATGATCTAAGTGACATGCCACCATTGGAGGACGCATCTAATGTGGAGGAGGAATCAGCCCAATAAGTACTAATTTATACTTTGGTTACTAGGCGCGCTTTAAACATGCAAGCTAAAGAGGAAGAGGTACAACATGAAAACATCTTTTATACTCGATGCATGATATATGATAAATTGTGTAGTATGAATATAGATGGTGGGAGTTGTGCTAAAGTTGTTAATGCTACTTTAGTTGATAAATTGGGGATTAAAATAACTAAACATCCTAGACCTTATAGATTATAATGGTTGAACGAACATGGAAATATTAAGGTCACTAGGCAAGCATTAATTACATTCTCTATTGGACGTTATTGTGATGAGGTGTTATGTGATGTAGTTCCTATGCAATCTAGTCATATATTATTAGGACGTCCATGGCAATATGATAAGTGAGTCATATATAATAGTTTTACTAACAAATACTCATTTAAGATGAATAGTGAGACTATCACTTTACTACCTATGTCACCTAAGGAAGTGTATGAAGATCAGAAAATTTTGAGTAAATATAAGAGTGCACATGAAAAAGAAAAGGTGCACCAGCAAAAGGAGAGTTATAAGAAAAGCCAAGAGAGGCATGAGGAAAGAGAGAAAAAAGGAGAGAAAATATAGGGGATGCACAGAGAGAGTAAAAATAGTGAGATTACACATGCAAAAGGAGTGAATAGTGTGCAAAAAATGGTAAAAAAAAAGGCAAAAGTTAATTTCTTTGCAAGAGAGGGTGAGATTAGAAAGGCTTATCTAAGCAAGCAACCTGTGATACTATTGGTATTTAAGGGTGCATGTTTAACTTTTGATGCTAACCCAATTCTTTCTTCTTTACCTAGTTCTTTTTAAGTGTTGTTGTAGGAATTTGAGGACTTATTTTCCGAGTCTATGCCTGATGGTTTACCACCATTAAGAGGGATAGAACATCAAATTAATTTTATTCCTAAAGCGTAAATTCCAAACAAACCAGCCTATAGGAGTAACCCCAAAGAGATAAAGGAATTACAACGATAAGTAGATGAGTTATTATCTAAAAGGTTGATTAGAGAAAGTGTGAGCCCATGTATTGTACCCGTGCTACTAGTGCCTAAGAAGGATAGAACATGACGTATGTGTATTTACTATCACACCGTCAATAAAATCACTGTAAAGTATCGCCATCCTATACTTCATTTAGATAACATGTTAGATGAATTACATGGTGCATGCATGTTTTCTAAAATTGATTTAATGGCTGGGTATCATCAAATTAGAATGAAAATAAGTGATGAATGGAAAACTACCTTTAAAATAAAATATGGGTTATATGAGTGGTTAGTCATACCATTTGGTTTAACTAATGCTCCTAATACATTCATGCATTTAATAAACTATATTTTGAGGGATTTTATAGGTAAGTTTATTGTTATCTATTTTAATGATATACTTGTGTATAGTAAATCACTAGATGACTATATTATACATGTTAGATCTGTGTTTAGTGTTTTATATGCGGCAAAGTTATATGCTAAGCTTGCTAAATATTCATTTTGTGTATAAAGTTATATTTTTAGGATATGTTGTTAGTGAAAATGGTATAGGGGTGGATCATGATAAGGTTAAGGCTATTGAAACTTGGCCTACACCTAAGAATGTCGGGGATGTTCGTAGTTTCTATGGCTTAGCTAGTTTTTATAGACGTTTTGTGTATGATTTTTATAGCATAATAGCTCTTTTGATAGAAGTAATAAAAAAGAATATTGGATTTAGGTGGGGAAAGGAATAAGAGGATGCTTTTAATATACTAAAATCTACATTAATTTCTGCACCTGTTCTTGTTTTGTCTAACTTTAATAAAACATTTGAGATTGAGTGTGATGCTTCTAGAATAGGAATTAGAGCTATTCTAATGCAAGAGGGTAAGCCAATTATATATTTCAGTGAGAAATTAAGTGGCACAACACTTAATTACCCGATATATAATAAGGAGATGTATACCTTGGTAAGGGCATTGGAAACGTGGCAATATTACCTATTGTCTAAGGAGTTTGTTATCCATACCGACCATGAGAGTTTAAAGCATTTGAAGGGACAAAATAAGCTCAACAAAAGACATGCTAAGTGGAGTGAGTTTCTTGAGTCTTTTCCTTATGTTATCAAATATAAACAAGGTAAGGAAAATAATGTGGCTAATGCATTGTCAAGGAAGTACATTTTACTTAACACTTTGGATGCTAAATTGCTTGGTTTTGAGCATATTAAAGAATTGTATACACATGATCTTGATTTTAGCAATATGTATAATGCATGTGAGATGACTGTCTTTGAAAAATTTTATAGGCATGATGGGTATTTGTTTCGTTTAAAGTAACTTTGTGTGCCTAGATATTCATTGCATTTGTTGTTGATTAAGGAAGCACATGAGGGAGGTTTGATGGGACACTTTGCTATAGCTAAGACATTAGATATTTTACATGAGCACTTCTTTTGGCCTAATATGAAATCTGATGTATTTAAGCATTGTGCTAATTGTATTATATGTTTACAAGCTAAGTCTAAGATGCATCCGCATAGTTTGTATACACCGTTGCCTGTTCAACAATCACCTTGGGTAGATATATCTATGGATTTTGTACTTGGACTACCTAGGACTAGGCATAATAATGATAGCATATATGTAGTTGTTGATAGGTTTTCTAAGATGGCACATTTTATTCCATGTCATAAAATCGATGATGCATCACATATTGCTGATTTGTTCTTTAAGAATATAGTGTGTTTGCATGGTATACTTAAAACTATTGTGAGTGATAGGGATACTAAATTTTTGTCCTATTTTTGGAACACCTTATGGGCAAAATTAGGAACTAATTTATTGTCCAGTACTGTATATCATCCACTAATGGTCAAACTGAAGTTGTGAATAGAACCTTAGGACAACTCATGCATGCTATAATTAAGAAGAATGTGAAATCATGGTAAGAGATTTTATCTCATGTAGAGTTTGCATATAATAGGGCTGTGCATTCATCTACACAATATTCACCTTTTAAAATTATGTATATTTAATTTTTTAACACCATTGGATGTAGTACCTTTGCCTGTGAGTGAGCAAGTTAATTTAGATGGTGTTCGAAAGGCAGATTTTGTGCTCAATTTACATGAAAAGGTAAGGCAAAATATTGAAAGGTAAAATCAATAAGTGGTGAATCAAAGGAATAAAGGACGCAAGCAGTTGGTTTTTGAGCTTGGAGATTGGGTTTGGTTGCATTTGTGCAAGGAGAGGTTTCCTACTCAAAAGATATCAAAGCTACATCCTAGAGGAGATGTACTGTTTTAAGTTATGGCAATAGTTAATGACAATGCCTACAAATTAGATCTCCCAGGTAAGTATAATATTTCTACAACCTTTAATGTATCTGACCTTCTTCCTTTTAATTATGAAGGTGAAGATTCGAGGGCGAATCCTTTCAAGGAAGGGGGGAGTGATGCGTATGGACGTATAGACATGACATCAAATTCAAATCCTTTGAATTATGACAGAGGACCAATCATAAGATCACAAGCTAAGAAGATGAAAGACGTTGCTAAAGAACTTATGCAAAAGAGTCTCAAGCGTATGGAATAAAAAGGAGATGATTTACTAAGTTAATTAATTTACTGAGTTGTGATCAAGCTGATACACGCCCGTGTGTATCTTTACACAGACCGTATGCCAAGCCGTGTAAAGGACTGCCAATTTTCCATAACGCGCACACGCCCGTGTTGGAGTCAGACACGCCCGTGTCTCGATGAATCTTAATTCTAGTCTAATTAGGAGTTTCTTTATGTTTTCTTTTCTAATTAGTATTTTTATTTATTTAGGAGTTAATTACATATTCCTATATGGAGTGGTATATTTCAGACTTAGTTTAGGGTTAGGATTACAAGTCTATAAATACTTATACAAACATTATTATTTTCAGAAGTTGATTGATTTTATTCAAATTCATAATTGAATTTTCTTGAGTTCTTGCGAGAGCTATTTTCTGAATTTACTTCGAGTATATTATAATTCAACCTTGATAATTAGAGATCCTAGTTGATAGATAACTGGTATTGCTAATTACTTTAGTTTATGCTAGATAGATCTTTGGGCAACGGTTCTAATAGATTATTATAAATCCTAGTAGTTAGATAACTAGCGGGTTGTATCATATTCTTTTCTTCAAATGGCTTTGATCTTGGCTTAGAGAATTAACCTACCATCCTTTCCATGTACAATAATCACTACAAAACCCCTAATACAAATTCATCAATGAAATCAATAAAAAGGAAAAGAATAATAATTAGTGAATTAAAGTCAACACCTTTATAACAAGCATTTGACCACTGAACATTAAAACACCACCTATTTAGAGAAAAATTCTAAAAGTATTATGAATGTTTTAGCATTAAATTCTTTAAAATTCTCAACACAATCTCCTCCTTATAACAAAAAAGCATTGCTCATTGCAGCTTCAGCAAGTTTTTCCTATAAGCTTCTAACTGCACTAGTGAAAACTATCGGAGGAAAACCATCAAGCGTTTTGAGAACAGATTCAAGCTCTTCCTTATTAGGATACTCAGGAAGTTGCAAAGCTTTTTTAGATTTTCAGCTATTAACACTCCATTTCCCAGACCCCATATTGATACTTGGCACTACTATTGTTACTGTTGTAGTTGTAGCTGTAATAGATGTAGACATTTTCAAAGTCGGTTGCTTCTCAAATTTATCTGAAAGAATTAAGTTTTTAGAGGGCTCAGTAGTATGAATGGTGAAGATATAGAGGATGGATTTAGAGGAGGGCTGGTGAGGCTTGTTCAAATAAATAAAAGAATTGGTGGGGATAATGGAGGTCCTTATGAGAGACATTTTCATATTTTTTTCTTGTTTTAGAGCCTTAAAGGAGGTATTTTTGCAGGTCTCTTTTGAGGTTTAAGATGTCCCTAGAAAGGAGGAGGAGAAGGAGATGAAGAGGTAGATAACAGTAGAGGAAGCAAAGGGAAGCGTATAATCAAAAAGACCATAAGAGAACAAGAGCTGGTCAGAGAAATTAGATATGATTCGGCATCGAAAATCTTATAGATGAGAGTGTGACTGATGAGGAAAGGGACAAAGATTAGTTTTTTTTTAACATAAGAATGATTGCTACCGATTAAACAAGTTTCAATTAAAACAAAAACAATCGGTTATACATACAGATGCTAGTATATGTTTTATGACACACTATCACCATGACACCATAAAACATGCCTCCAATGAAATATTCAAGAACTTTAAAATAATTTCAACCTTTTTACGAACAAAATAAAACACATGATAAAACACTAGTCATATTGTCTCACATCTATATAATATATAAAGTTGGACACGGAATTTACTGTTCACATACAGTGAATTCTAGATTTTATTTTATTTTTACAATTTTTCCATTCCCCTTAGAACGTTTTGTTTTTCCAATGAATTCCAGATTTTATTTTTTTTACAATTTTGCCATTCCCCTTAGAAAAAATGGTGTCGTTTTATTTTTCCAATCCCCTCTTTAAAAAATGACTAAACCAGTTTGCTTCACCTACAGAATTTTTTTTAAGGTCCATGTACTTTTCATGCATGGTAATAATGCCAGTTGTGTTCCACTCTCATTGACATTCAAATTTTATGTTCAAGTCAAATAAGACTCATACAGCAAAAAAAATGACACCGTTTAATGGCATTGACTGTCTCGCTATGTAATTTCACGAACAAAGTATATCCCTAACGTTCTCTAATTTCGATTGCTCTCTCCATTTTTTCTAGGACAGAGAAACTTATCCATTTTTTCCTCTTTGTCTTGCCTTCTCTTGCTCTTTTTTTTTTTCTTTACTCAGATATTTGATTTACCCAGCTAATTCTTCTCTGCATGTTCAAAATATAGATTTTTCTTTTTACATTATAGTAGTTTTCCTTCTCATTTTTTTTCTTCTCTTCTTTCTATCATCGTTGCATTTGATTTACCCATTTGACCAGTATCCTCTTCTTTGCATGTTGAGATTTCAGATTGTGATGTTGGACTTGCAACAATTTATGCAATTTATTTATTTTTTCAAGTGATTTGTGCATTATTCTCCTCTCTTGATGGAAAGAAAATTGCTTTTACTTTTAAATGTTCTGTCGTGTTTCTATTTTTTAATAGGTGTTATGTTCTTCAAACTTCATAAATTTTTACGTTGTTTTTATCGAATTGAATAACGCAGTAGTCACGATCCGAACCCAAGGCACCTAACCGGCACTAGGGAATGGGAAAGCTATATGCTTTCAAAACCCGTAGTAAGCCTTAATAAAAATTTTAACAAAATTTCGGCAAAGTTTCTCCTAAAAATAGAGTAAACTCAAAACCTGTAAAATAAAAATACACTTCCAAATAATATCTCGACTGACAATGCTCCAACATTCATCAAATATGCATCACAAGACTAATATCAAGATCACAATATCACGATAATAAGCTATTGCGGTGTCTAGAGTACAAATATATAATACATATAATGTCAACAAAACCATAATATAGCCGGGGAAGAATGAGACCGGTGTAGTAGAGAGAAGTAACTATCAGACTGAAAAAATTTTGAAAAATAATTTGAGGGAAGTCAGACCTCACTGAGTGAATTAATATTATAAAATATATATTAAAATTTATTGTTTATAATTAATAAATTTATTAAATGACTAAATACTTAAAATTCTTCTTTATAAAATATCTTTCTAAAATCCATAAATCTCTTTATACAAAATCCCTTATTCAAAAATCAATAATTTGAAAATATATTTATTGGAAATCATGGTAGAACCCTAAATCTTAAATCTAACAATTAATGTCTCGAGAGAACATGCTCAACCGAGTTACATCATAACTCTAGCCCGAGAGAACAAGCTCCACCAAGCTCAATCCATATACTGCCCGAGAGAACAAGCTCCACCGAGCCTAGCTCACAATATTGCCCGAGAGATCAAGCTCACCGAGCCAAATACATAATACTGCTCGAGAGATCAAGCTCCACTGAGCCTAAACCAAAACATAATATATCTAAAATTTTACCAGTGCGTACATGGTCCTGGTGACACCCACCAGGTAGCTTGTTCTACCATTTTCTCCAACACATATATATAATAACATAATAATTCTAAAAATAATTTATATAAAATGTTCTAGTAATCAAACTTTTTGAATCACCATATTTATATATTCCATGCATGCTATCCAAGATGTACGATTGACAATATTTTTCATCATCGAAATAAATAAACAAATAAATATTATAAGATAGGATATAATATCTCATCAAATTTAAGTACTTCAATTATGCATGAAAAACTCAATAATACATTTTATAATATTAACTCACAAGTAGAGCACGCTGAGCGACATATCCTCATCTGCCTAGTATCCGCAGCTTCAGCTCCAAAACTTTCTAGAATAGCAAATATATATATATATATATATAATATAAATATCAATTAAATTCCTAATAATTCTCTAAGAATTCTAGAAAATTACTAAAAAAACCAAGGAATTATCCAGATTAACGTGCGAACACTTAATTTATGAGAATTAGGACTAGGAAATTAGTTTCGGCGAGTTAAATGAATTTAAATAAGAATATAATAATTTTTCACCGAAACCATTCCAGAATTTTTATATCATAAACCATAAGAAATTTTTCTTTACTCCAGTTATGGAAATTAATTCTCACAATTTATACTATTTAATAAAAATCCAAACAAAATTTTAGAAGTTCATCACTGTTCATATCACAGCCGACGAGTGTGGCCCACTGAATTTCCTCGCCGAAAATATTATTTACACAATCCAAGTATACCAACATGCTCACAATATTATGGAGAAGCCAAATATACACCCAAATACAAAATCTAATGGTTAAATTATTAGATCGGGTTAGAAATAGAAATTTACCGTTAAACATTATGATAAATTCAAAATGACAATATCCGGTTGCGTAGTTAGTATCAATGAACTCCTGACGATGAGAGGAACTCGCTGGTAGTGGTGGTGTTGCCTGAGAGTCACTGGAAAAAGAGATCCACCACTGGAAGTGGACTGCCGAACCTTCAGAGGCTTACCGGTGTAAATTCAAACCTTTTCAAATGAAACCAAAAATACCAATGTGTAGGGGATGATGGAAAGTATCTATGGTGCAAATTTCGTGGTGATCGGAGGTCGTTTGTCCGGTAAACGGAGAGGAAAAATTCATCGGATGCTACAGTGACAAATTTAGAGGAGTTCAGGGACCTATCAGAAATTCTGCAGCTTGCTCTTATATAGACAGTGAGGTGGCAAATATCCACTCTGGTACTCGCATTTTCTGCTAAAATTCACTTTAATCCTCCCTATCTATTATTTTCAAACATGCCCTCTTCTTCAATTAATATAAATAAAATAATAATAACAACAACAATAATAAATAATATTAATATTAATATTAATATTAATAATACTAATAAAAAAATCAAGTTATTACATACTTTCCTCCTTAAAGAAAATTCATCCTCGAATTTCTACATTAATACTGAAATAAATACGGGTATTGACTTTGCATATCTACCTCGGTCTCCCAAGTGCAATCCTCCATAGTATGATTGCTCCATAGCACTTTGACCATATGAATTTCCTTAGTACGAAGCTAACAAACTTAACGATCTACTATTACTACAGGATACTCCTCACAAGTCAAATCTTCACTAAGCTCCACCGCTTGAGGTTGAAGAATGTGAGAAGGATCAGAAATGTACTTCCTTAACATAGAGACATGAAAAACTGGGTGAACCCTTGATAATTCAGGTGGCAACACCAATCGATAAGCTACCTCACCAACCTTAGACTGAATTTTAAAAGGTCTAATATATCTCAGAGCTAACTTACCCTTTTTGCCAAATTTCATTACCCCTTTCATTGGTGACACTTTCAGAAATACCAAATCTCTAACAGAAAATGACACATCTTTTCTCTTAGGATCTGCACAGCTTTTCTGTCGGCTGAAAGTTGTCTTCAACCTCTGTTAGATAAGTGGAACCTTCTCAAAAGTCACTTGAAATAACTCTGGACCCGTTATATGCCTTTCACCTACTTCCCAATATAAAGGAGATTTACACTTCCTTCTATACAATGCCTCATATGGAGCCATTTCAATGCTAGTATGGTAGATGTTATTGTAAGCAAACTCTATCAATGGTAGATGTAGGTCCCACTGTCCTCCAAAATCCATAACACACATTCTCAGCATATCCTCCAATAATTAGATAGTACTTTCTGACTGGCTATCTGTTTAAGGATGAAAAGCTGTGATGAAGTCTAGCCTCGTACCCAATGCCTTATGTAACTCCTGCCAAAAAATTAAAGTAAAAGTAGCTCCTCTATCTAACACTATACTTTCTGGCATACCATAAAGATAAACAATGTAATTTATATATAACCGAGCTAACTTATCTATTATATAAGTCTTTTTTATCAGAAAAAAGTGAGCTGACTTGGTCAATCTATCCACTATCACCCAAATAGCATCATAGCCATTTGTGGTACGTGGTAAACCAGTGATAAAATCCATTATAATCATATCCTATTTCCATTCAAGAATAGGAAGCTGCTGAAGTAAATCGGATGGTCTTTGATGCTCAAGTTTTACTTCTGGCATATGAGACACTTGGATACAAACTCTGCAACATCTTTTTTCATTCCATTCCAATAATAGGTACTTTTTAAATCATAGTGCATTTTGGTATAACCTAGATGAATACTGTAAGCAAACAAGTGTGCTTCTTCCATAATCTCCTTCCTCAGATTATCAACATCTGGCACATACAACCTAATGCCTAAATGCAATACACTATCATTGTCAATCATAAAATTCCCTGATTGACCTTATTGGACCTCTGATATAATCCTCTGCAATTCTGGGTCCCTTCCTTGAGCTGCCTTAACTTTATCCAAGTACACTGATCGTACTCTAAATCGAGCTAAAAGACATTTCTTAGTTACCTTCCATTGCAACCTTTGATCAATTAACTCATGCAATTCTTTAATGATTTGTCTCCTTTTAGTGCTAATATGAGCAAGACTGCCTGCTGACTTCCTACTCAATGCATCAGCTACCACATTAGCTTTACCCGAATTATAAAGAATAGAGCAATTATAATCCTTGAGAAGTTCCATCCATCTCCTCTGCCTCAAGTTCAAGTCTCTCTGTTTGAAAATATACTTTAAGATCTTGTGGTTGGTGTATATTTCACAAGTTACACTATACAAATAATGCCTCCAAATCTTCAATGCAAACACCACTGTAGCCATTTCTAAATCATGAGTAGGATAGTTCTGCTCGTGCTTCTTTAACTGACGTGAAGCATAAGCAACTACTCTACCATTCTGCATTAATACATACCCCAAGCCTATTCTGAAAGCATCACAATATACTGTATAACTTTCATTTCCCGTGGGTAAGGTTAACACTGGAGCTGATGTCAATGCATCTTTCAGTAATTAAAAGTGCTCCTCACACCTATCTGACCATACAAACTTAACATTCTTCTGGGTTAACCTTGTTAAAGGCACTGCTATTCTGGAGAAATCCTTCACAAATCTCCTATAATAGCCAGCTAAACCTAGAAAACTTCTTACCTCCGTTACAGTTGTAGGTCTTGGCCATTATGTAATAGCTTCTGCCTTCTTTAGATCCACTTGAATGCCATCCTCGGACACCACGTGTCTTAAAAATGCCACTTGATTCAACCAAAATTCACATTTCAAGAATTTGGCATACAACTGATGTTCTTTCAATGTCTGAAGTACCATTCTTAAATGCATGGCATGCTCTTCCTTACTCCTAGAATACACCAGGATATCATCAATAAACACTATTACAAATCGGTCCAAGAATGGCCTAAACACTCGATTCATCAGATCTATAAAAGCTGCTGGGGCAGTGGTCAATCCAAAAGACATTACCAAAAATTCATAGTGGCCATATCTTGTCCGAAATGCTGTTTTGGGTATATCTCCACTTCTAATTCTTAACTGATGATACCCCGATCTTAAGTCAATCTTGGAGAAGCATTGTGCTCCTTGCAACTGATCAAACAAGTCATCAATTCTAGGAAATGGATACTTGTTCTTAATAGTGACTTTGTTCAACTGTCTATAGTCGATACAAAGTCATAGGCTGCCATCTTTATTCTTTACAACTAAAACTGGTGCACCCCAAGAAGAAGTACTAGGTCTAATGAAACCCTTATCTAGCAATTCTTGCAACTGCTCTCTAAGTTCCTTCAACTCTGTAGGTGCCATCCTATAAGGTGGCATAGAGATAGGATCTGTACCAGGTACAATGTAACACCCTCTACCACCAACATGCACGTATCTACAATAATGCACAACTACGTGGCATAAGAAAGTTTCTCATGTATATAATAAAATCTTATACACAATAATTTATACTTTAATAACTAAGTATACATGATATCTTACATAAACTAAAATGGTAGGAAATTAAGGATGAGATTATCGACACTAAGCTTACTTCAGACCCACCTATGCTCATACACACCGCATACCTCAAACTCTATCTATCTACATCCTGAAAAACATATTTTGTAAAGGAATGAGCTTACAACTCAATAAGCAATTATTAATATAATCATACATATAATATTTTTCAAGAACTAATTAATAGAAATAAGTCAAAATAGTTGAAATTTAGACTACACGGTCTGAGACATGCCCGTGTCTCAATTCGTGTACTTCTTAGTCCCATAACACATTCATACACACGGCTATGAACACGCTCGTGTGTCTCTTAGTCCAAAATAAGGCATTTATACACGGCCATGTATCAAAAACTTTCCTTGAGACACGGCTAAGAACACAGCCGTGTTCATGCCTGGTGAGCGCCATTGTCTGCTTGCAGACTTGCCAATCAATTTTTCCTCCGATAGACACGCCCGTGTCTCGCTACACGGTCTGAGACACGGCCGTGTCTAGATCTGTGTCGTCAACCTGAAATTCAATTGTATAATACTCCAAATACTTCACAATCATTTAACACTTCAATACTAACAACAATCCTTTAACATATAACAACACACACATATAAGTGTATATAATTACCTAATATCACACAATAATTCAATCCATATTCAACAAGTAGGTATTTAACCCAGTGCAACAAAGCATGATTATACACATTAATTATCCATAACTAATTTACATAATCACAAAAATGTGTATACTCACATTCCCATATCATGGCTCAATATCAGGCCAAAACCATTTCCATACTATTATCTCATACAAAGCCACATTTGGCATATTTCTCACAATCTCATTCATAATTTCAAATAGCCATATTGTGAGACTATCCACCTGGCTCAGTCTCACTTCTTTTAATTCAATCATGGGTAGCTATTTGCCCGACTCAGCTTTCTCATTTCGCAATCAGTGAAGATTATCCGCCCGGCTCAGTCTTTACTCAACACACTTTCTCATACATCATCATTTCCTCACTTGTTTTACCTTCTTGTGAAACACACACATATGTATACAACACAACTCAATATAATTGCATCACAATAAGTAATCATATTAACATTCCATCCAAAACTACTAATTCATTCTCACATTCACATTATTCATCATATACAAATATGATATTCACCATAATTCACAATTCACACATATTGAAACTCATTCCACCTCATCATTCTCAAATCCACAAATTCACCACATTCAATTCACAACTTAAATCTCAATTCACTATTCTCACATTCATTACTTCTCATTTCTTGCCACATTAAATTGCTTGCACAACTTACACAATTATACAACCATTATATATACAAGAGAATTAAAATTTAGAGATATATAAGTATTATATTAATAATCACTTACCTCAAGCCTTTAACTCCTTCAAAAGCAAAGCTCTCTTAGTGATTGGTATCTCCTCTATCCTTAAAAATGCCTATATATAACTACACATCAATACCATATAACAAGCATGACTCTTGCACCCAACTCAACTAAATGCAACTAGGTGCAACTTGATATTTAAGATTCAATGTATCTAAATAAATCACACACATGTCCAAAAATCATGAAAATAATATTAAAGCCAGACTTATGAGTCTAATTCCAATTTTAACTAGAATTACTCAAATCAGACATTAATGGAATAAATTATGGATTTTTGATTAAATTCGGACAAAACAGAGCTGATAGTAAAAGTAAGAAAATGTCGAGCTCTGCTAGATAACTTTAACAATAAAATCAGCTCAAGCTCAAAACATAAAAGTTGTAGGAGACTCTCTGAAGTTTTCAGAGCATTTAACCTTGCTCAATTTGGAGTTCTAAAACTCTAGATATCACTATTTAACCATCACATAAAAAAATTCATAAACCATCCTATATGGTACTGCTGGCATGTTTGATGCACAAAGTTCATACTACTCTTAAGAATCATAGACACCTCCTAAAATTACCAAATTCATACAGACTCTACCTATATGAGTCTACTTTTATTCCTAACTGAATTTACCCAATTATCACATGTAAAGAATTAATTATGACAATTTAAGCAATAACAGATCATGCAGTGTTATAGAGTGAGTAACAAAATGTCTGGTCTATTTCGACTAACTTAATAGCAGATTTGTCTCAAATTCAAAACTTGATAGTTGTAAAGGACTCTCTGAAATTTCTATAGAATCTAACAAAACCAGATTTAGAGCTCTATAACTTGATTTATCGTAAAAACATATAGGATAAAATTTTAGCAAAAACAGAGCACGAATTTATACTACCCAACTCAATCACAACTCAATAAAAAATATAAATAACTTATCAAGAGATGTTCTTGAGCTTTGAAGGTTACTAATTATAGCCTAGATCTCTAACTTCCCCAGCCAAATCAACTCTCTCTCTCTCTCTACCAAGTCCCTAGTTTATTTTGAAGGAACAAGAGTGCAACTAGCTAGTTTCTAACAAACTCATATACAATAAGAATTACATGGTCACGTTGAAGAAGGAAGAATCTAGATAAAATTTGTGATATTTATCATAAAAATATCCACTTAGCTCCTTAATGAATTGCCACTCTTCCCAATTAATCCTTAAATTTTAATTGCATCTCTTAAGTCCCTATTTTCTTACAATTAAGTCCTAATCCACACCCAAATCCCAATCTAATAACATCTCAATCTTACCACATATTCCAAGGAATCATATATAATTCAACAAGTAATTACTCACAATATATATACACTTCACATACTTCATACACACATGAGTGCTATTGCATCATGTTCAATCTTAACAATTAATATGAAATGAAATGTATAAAATTACATGCCCCCACTTTGCAGGCATTACAATTCTCCCCTCTTTATAAAATTTTGTCTCTGAAATTTAATAACTCACCATCTTTTGGAAAAAGATACGGTTATTTTTGCTTCATTAGCTCTTCTACTTCTCATGTTATTTCTTTAGGTGAATGGTGACTCCACTTCATCTTTACTATTGGAATCTCTTTTATTCCTCAACTGCTTATCATAAACATTCATATTCATAAAACATATATTAATCTCACATGGTATTTAATGAATAATCCATTTGTAGTATACCCATACCATCATCAACATTTCATAATACAACCCATATACTATAACGCATTCATTGCACACTGGGCTTTATAATAAGAACCTAACGACAAAAGGAAAATTTATGAGGAATCTACCAAAAATTCAGCAGAACCTCCCCTAAAATATAGACATCTCCCTACTAAAGTAGGGCCAATTCTGTAATAAAAATAACTATACTTCTATAAAAAATCTCAATTAAGCTCGGTTATCCCCACACCACAATTACATATTGTCCCATGTATCTCGGACTAAATTTTCCTTTCCTTAAAAATCTTAAAATTCCCTTTTTAGCTTTCCCAGAGCTATACAAACTTTCCCTCACTCAAAAGACTCAAACCAACTCAGAGACATTCCAAAAACATACTTAACATTATCAATTCAATTCTCAAACACAAGCTCAAAATATATTTATATCAACACAACATTAAATATTCATATAGTTACCTTTTATGATAAATTTAGTATTCACAATCAACTCACATATAAAGGATTATATATATATTCAAATATGTGTATTTGCACTTCATTGTCTCCAACACCCACAATCATCAATTCCATACGAGAAAAGTATAAATATCATCAATAAACAATCGAGTACACATCAGACGAATCTCAATTCTCAATATTTTATTTAATGCCTATATTCATCTCAATAATAAGGATAACATCTCACAATAATTCACATAAATGTAAGAATTCACACTCTCACATCTTAATTTCATTGTTTGATATCCAGTTAGAACCATTCTTGCACAATTGCCTCGCACTTAGCCAATTTGGCTTATTCATCACAATCACAATTTCATAAAAGGCCATATACTAAGACTATCCACCCGGATCAGTCTTAGATCTCACTTTCACACATCAATTATGGGTAGCTATCCGTCCGGTTCAGCTTGCCCATATCTCACCATTTTATCACATTTCGTTCGATTTCACACTTTTTAATTCACAATTAGTGGAGGCTATCCACCCGACTCAGTCTCCATTATTACACATATACTTTACATTTCCTCACCATTAATCAATATCCACATCACATTCAATCAATATTCAATGTTTTCATTATAACATATTTCAATCTATGCCTTATTAATTGGCTTATACTATTCACATAATAGACATTATTCACTTTTCAATAGTCATTCTCAATTCACCACATTATCATTCCTTACAATAGTTTCACAACCATGTATGTAATACCACACAACATAATCACACATTATCATATTTTCAAACATTATTCACAATAAATATTGCTTCACCATTATCAACAAATCCACAATCACCATAAAAATCATTTTACACCAATTCTCATCAAAATTTGATAATATCACTTACAATATTATCCTTAACATATCCAATCACACATTTTACTATACATATATTTAATCATCCATTTATTTTCTTGGTCACCAATTCATTCAAAATTCTTTCATTTATCATATATCTTCATACCAATCTCATACATAGAAACATTGATATTCCAAAGTAACACCAATATCATTATCCTTCCATTGTCAATAAAATAAATCACAATCTAACCCTTTTAACATATATAATGATTCATATTACTTGCCACCTCAAAAAAATGGGAAGTTCTTATAGTTGTTCAGTCTTCCCTGCTCTTTATAACTCCTACATATGACCACACATCAACTACATCTACAACACATCTCACTTACACTCTGATTCATCTAATTCAATCTATCCCCCTCCTCATTTTCTTCTCAAGGAAATAATTTCCTTACTCTAAATTTATTTTTACTAGAATATCATAATCAATATATAATTACCCATTATCATTTTTATCCTGTATAACAGAATTAATACCTCTGTAATGTATTATTCAATTCATCAATTTATTCTCTTTTATCTCTTTCAACTCCTATGATACTATTCTATACTAAGCAATCAATACTGATACTGTGAGACCCACAACACGTGGCCTCAAACAAACTATACACATGCTTCAAATTATGTAATCCATAATAGCATAATTACATATAGATAGATGCCATGCACATTCATTACTCAATTATATATCATTACATTCAAGCAAGTGAA
>CATIWO010085511.1:0-17518 GCA_949673435.1 Macaranga tanarius | reverse complement strand
AATATAGCATAAATATCATGCAAATAAAATAATTGTAGAAAAATTTGTTTCATGAGAAGACACATATCTGTTAGAATGCACAGTTAACTGATGAGTTTGCTAACAAAAGAACTGAAAATTATGATGCCAATTATATCAAATTCACTATTAAAAACTATGTAATATATGTATAAGAAACCATGAGACAACAGGGAAAAGAACTTCTATTGCTGTGTCGGACACCCAAAAAAATTTAAGAGTGAACAATGTTCAAACTCGATCTTGAAGAAATATATATAAGCAGGGACAGGACTAATAGTTTTATTCAATAAGTTTCAAGAACACACAATCATTTTAGAAACTTCATAGTACCACCAAGATATTCAAAATATAGAAAATAAAAAATAAAAAATTCCACAGAAGTTCATCTCTTTGACAAAAGGAATTACCAATGATACTCCACCAGAACCCAATTCGCACATCGTGTTCACATTTACTTCTGCAATGAGCATCCCTGTAGCAACCCGCATAATTGTTCAACTCCTTATCATTCTTATAATAATTAGACAAAATGAGCTCAATTTTATTATAGAAAAAACCTAAAAAAAAAAAACCAGAATTGTACATGGAATCATAAGTTAACAGTTTCTTTTATGTATCATAAGCATTCTTTAGGCCATGACAGTATTTAACTCAGGTTTTATGCTGCCTAACCACTTTACCATATATATCCAACAAAGAATGCAAGCCACAGCAGATGCCAGAAATCCAGATTATTGAGTCACTGCAGGAATTGCTAGTATCCCAGCACCTACCTGTAGATTCAACTAATCACATAACAATTATAATCATAATGGAATTAATGAAAATTTTCATCAATATAACATACTGTTGTACTAGCAACCAAAAAAATTGCACTTGATAAACTTCCTGGAAAAGGGTAAAAAGATAAGAACTTGGATTATTCATGATGATTAAGATTAACAAAAGAAATTAAAAACAAATGGGAATGGTAATAGATGAAGAAGGAAGCAGTGACTGGCTCACCGGATAAAAGCAACATAATTAGCATAGACACTCTTATTATGTTTTTCTTCAGCAAAAGCTTTCTTCAAATCCATAAGATATGAACATAACTACCAAATTTCCACAACACCCATAAATATGAATTATTTATTGGAAAGTTAAATGATAACATTACCAATAAAAGAAATGATTGAATCAATAAATCAAACAAAAACAAAATCGAAACCTTGTCGTTGAGAGAGCATTTGGTGTGAAGAAAAGCATCGACATCGAACTTATCAGACTTGAAAACAAGCAAACCTTTTTCGAGTTTTGTACCATTACTCCCTCCTCCTCTCGACCTAGCTCCCATTTTCCCTGCTGTTGCCGCCATTAAAACAAGGCATACTATTACAATACTGATATTATCTTCCTAATTCAAATGGGTCTTAAAGATGGGAACCTCATCTCAAAGACAGAAGCAATAAGAGCAATTATAATAGCAATAACAGCAATGCCGAGAATTATAACAGTAATAGTAACAGCAGTAAAAGCCAAAGGAACAAAATCAGAGAAAAAAAAATAAAAAGAAAAGGGAAGAAGAGAAAGAGATCTTACAAAAATCAAAGTTGCAGGAACTCCTTTTCCAAATTGCAATCCAATTTTCAAAATTGAACAAAGGTAGCCTTGATTTGGTTGGTTTTGGAAATGATTAAAGAGTAGAGAGGATGAAAAACTTGGTTGATATGAAATAATTAAGAAACCTCTATCGGTTGGTGCTGTGAATGGGTTGTCAATTGGTTGGTGTAGACAGATTATTAAGGGTAGAGGAAGGAAAAGATTTTTGAACTGCTCCAACAGCTCCATTTTACTGCTGTTGAATTTCTGCGTTTCTAAACTCCTCAGAACGCTCACAAACGCTCCCAGCAACCAAAACAAACGCGCTTTTTTCCCAAAACGCCCATCCAAACAGGCTCCTAGGCAGATAGGATTTTGTTTTGAGAAAGGGGGAAAGTGGGATTTGAACCGCCAACCTTTAGAAAGGCATCACATGCCCTTACTACCACACCCCCATGTGCGGTGGTACATTGCATGCTTGTGAGTTATGATATTGATACCCATTGTAATTTACTGCTGATTATAACACCTTGTTTAGGATTATTATCTAGAAAAAATAACATAAAAATTTATAATTAATTAATATTTTATTCAAATGTTCAAGAAAGTTTTTTCTATACATTTAATTTGTTTTCAGAGATTAGGATTCATATTTGGAAAAATAAAATAAAATTTTTCCGTGAAATAAATTAAGACCATTGGTTTAAGATGTGCGAAGTAAATCAAACTTAATCAAACCTTTTTATGTAGAAGAAAGAAAAAAAAAAAAAAAAAAAGAAGTTAGTTGATATATAAGAAACTGCAAAATGCAAAATACCAACTTGCACTTCTCCAATACTCCGATAAGAAAAGGTATAAACATTCACATGTGAAAATTAGGGATTGATCTCCCGCCTCTCTTGGTTTCCCATAAATAATAATAATAATACAAAAAAAATTAATAAAATCATAATGTAGTGAATAGCCATGTATGTACCTTAACACAAAATGTAGCTTCCCTGTTCACAACACCCAAATTTACACAAAATGGTACAACCCCAGTTCACCACACCCAGATTTAAAAGAGCCTTAACACGAAATTTGGCCGATGATAAACATTTCAACAATTCACAATAAGCCAAAAAAAAAACAGGGAGAATAAACTAATCTCAAAGACGCATTACATTCCACATTGTATTAGTTGTTGCACAATTAAAATGGTATATTGATATTGTGTCTTTAGGTCTTCACATTGTGGTTATTGCATTAATCAGTGGTAGCAATATACTAGGCTTTTGATTAATACTCGTAACCAAGAAATTGAAGGCCAGAGCTGAATAATAAAGCCAAGTCCTTTGTAAATCCTTGCAAAGCAACTTCCTTTGTAACAAATAGTTTTTTTTTTTTTTTTAAATTAGTAATTCAGATACATAACCATTTTTTGGTCAACCAAATTACAAAGAAAGCTGATACTTCATGAATCATGATACAACTGAGGAAAATAATTCTAAACAAAAAAAATCTTGAAACGTTAAAAAAATTCAAAAGCATATATCACCTTTGTTCAGGACAAAATTGTAAAATTTCTCTTATAAGTGTAGCAAAGACTACCTTAC
The DNA here is from genome assembly GCA_949673435.1 of Macaranga tanarius. Taxonomy (NCBI): domain Eukaryota; kingdom Viridiplantae; phylum Streptophyta; class Magnoliopsida; order Malpighiales; family Euphorbiaceae; genus Macaranga; species Macaranga tanarius. The sequence goes on along the minus strand of CATIWO010085511.1, from coordinate 14,321 downwards.
AACCCAAAAGCTATTATCTTTATCTTCTGCCAGCAATCCTCAATAATGGAGAAATTACACCTTGTATCTCCTGTAATGATTGTTGTATTTTGATCTCCTCTTCAACTGAGCGCTTTAGATTTCTAATATGACCTTTCAATCCATCAGAAGCTCTAATATCATCAGCCCTCATCTCAAGTACTTTTCTGGTTAATCCCATTAACAGACCAGAATGTCTAGGCATAGTTGAGTACTTATGCAAGAAACCCAACAACAATCCTAGTTCTTCTTCGTCCAAATTCGAAACACATTTAATCAATTTCCTCCTCGCTACCAATTCCTCCATCACAGCCACTACATTCTCTGGATTCTTCCCACTCAACACAGAAACAAATGCTTCTTTATGCCTAAATTTCTTCAACAACTTATCATGCTCTGCCAATTTCACTTTCTTTGGTCTAATTATCAAATAATCACTTTCATTCGGCTTCTCACCTTGACTCCTGTGAAAGTACCTAAAATTACTAGGCCTCAAAACCCGCCTCTGTGGCTCCTCAACACTCCCTAAACCCATAAAACTCTCAAATCCTCTTCCACCCTCTTCCTCATTTTGCTTCACCTTCCTTCGCCCACCAAATATGATCCCATTTGAAGTTCCAATGGCCCTCTCCATACAATCAGGTGAAACCCCAATTGACATAAGTGGAGCAGGAAACCTCATTGAATGAGTGATCTTCATTTTAGCATAATCAAACACCTTCATATACCCATCTAAACCAACACTCATAATTCTATACTGCATCGTCCCCTCGTCTCCACTCTCTTTCTCCGTAATTTTCCCTACACAAATCGATGTGACTGTTTTATTATGACTCTCAATCGAATAAACCATCTTTCCTCCACCAATTAAATCCCAAATCTTGACACTATTCCCTCCAGCAGTAGCAATCATTCCACCAGAAGGCAAAAACATAACATCCTCAATAGGCTTGCCATGATTCACTTCAAGAACTGATCTTTTACTCTCAACTCTAACATCCCACAGCTTAACAGTATGATCATAAGACCCAGTAACAAACATTTCACCATTAATTGGCGAACAATCACCACACCTAACATAATCCTTATGACCCAACAAATCAAAAACCACACTTTCACCAGCAACATCCCAATACTTAACAACAGCATCATCACCACCAGACACTAAATGAAGCTTATCAAGAACTGGGTATTTAACAAACCTTACAGGACGAGCATGAGACCTAAGACGACGAAGTGGGGTCCGGGTTTTGACGTCGAAAACCTGAACAAGACCGGAAAGATCAGAGGCGGCGATGAGAGAGCCATCGGAGCGGAAAGAGGAGGAGGAAACGACGTCGGTGAAGGATGAGATGGAGGAAGTGGGAGTGAAAGTTTGAGAGGAGAAAAGGGTGAGGGAAGCGGAATTTGCGGCGGCGAAAAGGTGGGAGGTGGGAATGGGGGAGAAGGATATAGAAGAAATGGAAGAGATTAAATTAGGGATTTGAGTGGATTTGAAAGAGGACCAGTATTTAGATTCTGGGGATTTTGAAGGCGTTCTTGATTTGGGTTTTAGCTTTGGTTTAATGGGGAAGATTGCGTTTTGTTGGTGGTTTTGGTTTTGGTTTTGGGCTGCCATTGAAGGCGTTAAAGTGGAGTGAAAGGTGAAGCTGTGTGTGTGCGCGTTTTTGGTGTGTTTAGGGTTTTAGGTTTTAGTTCACTAAATGCAAAACGACCGATGTGAAGAAGCTACGCTCCGCGTGTTGCTAGGGTTTTAGTTTAGGCGTTTTTAGTAGCACATTAGATCTGATGTTTTAACTTTATTTTTGGCAGCCCACACCAATGGTGCATGCATTTTTCTGTGCTTGTATTTCCATTTTTCCATATCTGATCATTTTTAAACGTTTCAATTAGAAGGAAACATTTCGATTAGAAACTTCTTTTTTTTTTGGAAAAATTACATAGACAAATTCCAACCTTTTATAGCATTTTTAAATTAAATTATATTCAATTTTTGCTTACAAAAGTAACGACAAACTATAAAAATCTTGCAAATAATATCATCCGTCAGTTTTAGTTAACGGATAGTCACTTTTTGATCTGTCTCAGTTGAGTGAAACACACAGTTGCTTATTGGATTGATGACTGGACAATCCACTAATTGTGATGAGAACATGGATGTTGGAGTTCAAATGTCAGATAAGTTGTTTAGCAGCACATAGGAATGAGTGAGGAGATCTGATGTTTTAACTTTATTTTTGGCAGCCCACACCAATGGTGCATGCATTTTTCTGTGCTTGTATTTCTATTTTTCCATATCTGATCATTTTTAAACATTTCAATTAGAAGGAAACATTTCGATTAGAAACTTTTTTTTTTTTGTTTTTTTGTCATATTCCTATTTTTCCTATTTTTGTATATTTGTCCATGCTACCTGAACACACACCCATACCTACACGAGTTTATTACATTTTTTTTCTAGTTGTATACATAAATATTTGTTCTATGTTTAAAAATAAATAAAAATATATTTTTAATTATATTATTTATATAAAATAGATACCAAAATTATTTATTAAATAAATAATACACATTGTAGATCTTTTAAATTAGGCTAATTGATCTAAAATTGAAATATTTTTACAAATATTTTAAAAATAGGTTAAAATCACAACAAGTCAAAAAAATATTTGAATTTTTTAAACTAAAATATCTTTAAATTAAAATAAAAATAATAGATGTTAGTAAATTTTTGAATTCAAATTTAGTATGTGAATAAATAAACGTTAAAAAGTCTATACTCAATAGTCAATACATTAAATTTAGTCGAATTAACTAAAGCTTTTACAATTATTAAAACTAGTCATAAATCCATTACTGTAAAATAAATAATTTTAATACAATAATAACTATATAAACTAAAAATAAAAAATATCACATTTTATTTTTATTGCCGTAATTTTTTTAAAGCTATAATAGAATTCAATTTTTTAAGGCAAATTTATTTACAAATTTATCAATCACGAGCTATGCCTGTATAAAGTACGTTGAGGACTTGAAATAAAAGATATACAACTTCAACATGTTTTGTTTTATCTTTACTCCTACCAATGTCGCTGATTTTGGGATGAGCATATTCTTGTTCACCCCACTTCTTCTACCACTCGTTCCTAAATTTGGGATGTTATACATTCTCGTTCACCCTACCCTCCATACTCAGGCATAGTGTTTGGATCAATATTTTAAAATGATAAAGTCTACCCAATTTATAAGTCCATGTCCCAAATTAATTAATTTTACAGATGATTATCTGTAAAAAATGAGAACTGGCAGGAAATGGGATAAGATGTGAAGGAGTTCAAATTTCAAAAATAAGAAACATGAAGTAGTGGGAAGAGAGCAGTTTCTGAAAAATGGAAGTTACCGACTCCATGGATAAAAGGACTCCTTCTGCTGCAAATCCGACACACAGCCAAATCCAACCAAACTAGACAACAAATCAACTCTACAATTATAATTTAGCTTTTCAATTTCGTTTGTAATTTTTAGTATTTTGTTATTATTTTTCTGCAATCAAACACTTTTAATTGTTCAATTTCTTTTTATTTCCAATGGAGCCCTTTAATTTTCCTACAGATCCCTTAGTTTACTTTCATTATTTTCTTTAAGTTTCAGCATTTGCCCTACGTTCTTGTTATTCGTCAGTATTAAAACCAACTATTATTCAATTTGCAGTTGGTTTAAGAACCCAGTAGGCTTAGGTCCCTTAGCTCACACTAAGGTCTCTGATAGATGTCAGATCTCTAAGGTTGGTGTACCTTACACACCTGGCACGCTCAAAATTTAATTGCAAGGGCCAGAGAGCAACATAATTTTTGGCATGTTCGGTGGGACTCTACTGAAATGCTAAGAACCAGAAGTTTTATGGAAAAAGACAGTACCAGATCTCAGGATCAGGAGGAGGCGCCTACTGCAGTAGGGCCAAAAGGTTTAGTTCCCCACTTGGTAGAGAATTTTGAAAAGCACATTTAAGACCAAGTTACAGAAAATGTTCAAATCTCAACAGTTTCTATTGTTGGAAAAGAAATTAAAACAGAGGGTTCTAATATTTTTAAAAAGATTATGGAAGATTTCCTTAAAGAGCAGAAGGAGGCACAACTCAAGTTGGCAGAGATGCAGTCTAAATTCTTAGAGTCCATGGCCAAAACTATAAGGAAAGTCAGAAAGTGGTCTCCCATAAACTAGATCATCATCTTTAACCGATTGATAGTGTAGGTCAATATGGCTCCAAGAATGCGGTTATTGAGACTCCCTCTAAGACTAACAAACAGATTGAAGAACTCGGGGGGCAATCCTCTAGATCATAAGAGGCAGGTGATTCTCACTGCCCAGTCCATATCAATTTAGAGGATAAAGAAAAATACACACCTCCACACATAAGGGAGGAAGTTCCTACAACGTCTAAGGTTAATCAGAATGGCCACTTTAACGGCAGGCCAACACTCCTCCATTATTTTTATGCTAACATTAATCCTGTGGTGCATCCTAACCTGTATGATTTTGATGGCAATTTACAGGGAAACTCGAGGGGCATGGCAGTAGGAGGGACAAGAGGGATCCCATATTTTTCCCAACTCTACGCTCCTAAAAACCAAACCCCAATAGACATGGAGGCTGTGAGAGAGGTAGTGCATGAGTTATATGGTCATGGCCTAAGGCAGATTGGCCAACCAGAGTTCCATAAACCATATCCAGAGGTAATTGATCATGATAATCCCTACCCTAGGGGTTATAGGATTCCAGAATTCTCTTCATTCTCAGGAGAGGAAGGACAGTCCACACTAGAGCATGTTACAAAGTTCACTATACAGTGTGGTGAACTTGTAAATTATGATAATTTTTGTAATTTTAAGTTGAGATTGTTCCCAAATTCACTAACTGGAACTGCTTTCACTTGGTATACAACATTACCAAGGAATTATGTGTTTATAAGGCAGGAAATGGAGAGAGCATTCCATAATTAGTTTTTTAGGATGGAGCCCGAAGTCTGTGTTGCTGAATTATCTAGGATGACACAGAGGCCTGGAGAAAATATCGATTTATTTATTGCTCATTTCAAAAAGATGAGAAATCGTTGCAAGATCTTCCTACCAGAAATTGAATATGTGAAGATGGCTTAGAGAGGGCTAGACATTGAGCTAAGGAAAAAGTTCCAGGGGATGGAGTTTAGAGATTTTTATGAATTGTCTGCAAAGGTCGCAGAGTATGAAGAGCTCCTTCGTGAAGAGATCCAGAAGAGGAAATCAACCATGGGGACCTATTTCCAAGAGGTCCATAATTAAGAAGTGGCTATTGCAGATCTTTCTATACAGGAATCCTGTATCTACCCATTGCTTATAAAGAAAACACCATAGCTATGGAAGAAGTCCCATGCCATTAGTGCTCAGCCTCGGTACAACTTTGAAGTATCAAAGACTAAAGAGATCTTTGATTATTTAGTGAAGAAGAACTTTATTACTTTTCCTGAAAATTATAAAGCCCCAACAAAGGAGGAGTTGAAGGGTAGAGAACACTGTAAATATCATGATTCATATAACCATTCCACTAACAATTATTGGGCTTTTAGAAATGTGGTACAGGAAAGAATTAACAAGGGAATTTTAAAATTTATTGAGAAGAATGAGACCATGTTGGTAGATGAAGATCCCTTCCCTCTAGTGGCTAATATGAGCACAGCAATCTTTGATCTCTATTCACTCATCAATCAGAGGAGGAGGATTCATGAAGAGAGGGAAAGGAGACCTAGAACATTGTTTAGGAATGTGTGGGTCAGAAGTCCAGAAATAGAAGAAGGGTCGTCAAATGCAGGAGCTAAGATAACTTTGCCACTAACAGAGAAGGGGATCCAAAAGAGAGCTTCAAGATTTGTGGTTCCCCCAATAGTGCCCCCAGGGAATCAGTGGTACAAAATCCAACACAAGAAGTTTCCTCAGCCTCTTACAAGAATGCAGAAAAGAAGACTCCAAAGACAGAGAGCTTTGAAAATGAGGATGAAAGAAATGGAGGGCTCCACATAAAAATCTAAATTCAGGAGAAAAGCTACTGAAGATGTAGATGAAGATGAAGAGGCAAAAGGAGAAGGAGCCAACCTGGAGGATGTTATGGATGATATAGAATTTGTTGCAAGTTATAAAGATGCAGGTTCTGTAAAAATAAATAATATTTATGTTGGTAGCATTTATGTGCCTTTGGATTGTGCTACTGCTTCTGTTATTTTGCCTAATGATTTCAAGTGTGTGGAAACAGAAGATGATGTGATAGAAATTGATACTAAAATTAAGCTAGAGAAGGAGATCCAACCTAAAGTAGATGATGACATTCTAGGAGGAGTTACTATTTAAACTCCAAAAGGAAAAGGACCAAAGAGAGTGATTTTGGAGAAACCCTCATTGGAAATGACAAGGCACATCAAACCCTTATATATTAAGGCTCATCTTAATGGGAGACCTATGTCTAGAGTACTAATTGATGATGGATCTATAGTGAATGTGATACCTTCCAGGATGTTGGCTACTTTGGGAAAAACAGAGGAGGATTTTATCCCTACATATGTCACTGTTTCAGCTTTCACTGGTTAGGTAATAAGAGTTATTGGTGTATTACCAATGGAGATCTCTATAGGGAGTAAAACTTCTCTTACGGCTTTCTTTATTGTAAACTCTATTGCAAGTTATAATGTGTTGTTAGGGAGAGATTGGATACATGCCAATGGGTGTGTCCCATCTTCCCTTTATCAATTTCTTTTGTTTTGGAAAAGTGATGATGTAGAGGTTGTTTGGACGGATCCACATCCCTTTGGCGCACAATCTGACGCCATTGAAGCAAGGTTATATGATGCAGAGTTTGGACCAATTCAGTTATTGGGAAGGAAAAAGGATGGGGAACCAAGGTCAATATTCATACAAGGGAACGAAGAGATCCAGAGCCAAGCTAAAGCCCTGGTGAACCCTACTGCCATTGTGCCTTATAGGCCGATTGCACAGTAACCTACTATTATGTTGCTTGATGATTAAGTTCACTAAAGAGGAGTTGGCGGTAGCTGCAACCGTAATATTAAAAGCCCATGTGTAGCAAACATGTGACAAGTTACAAATTGAGAATGTGGAGAGCAATGGAGCAGAGTTAATATTTGAAGGGGATCCAGATGATTGTGAAGATCTGAAAGAGATTCAAATGGAAGATCTTAAGGAGGCTCCTACAAAATTTAAAGATACGAAACCAGAAGTTACAGATCATTTGGATGAAATTAATCTCGGTTCCCTAGAGGAGCCAAGAGTAACTTATTTTAGTTCTTTATTGCAGGGAGATCTAAATGAGCAAATAATCCATACTCTAAAGGAGTTTAAGGACTGTTTTTCCTGGAGCTATGAAGAAATACCTGGTTTGAAGAGAGATCTTATAGAACATCGATTACCAATCAAGCCAGAATTCAAACCCCATCGTTAACCACCCAGAAGAATGTCAAAAGAGGTGGAACTCAAAGTGAAAGAAGAAATTGAGAAACTTGTTAAGGCCAAATTTATAAGGTCTACAAGGTATGCTCAGTGGCTGGCAAATATTGTTCCTGTTGTTAAAAAGAATGGAAAACTGCGTGTGTGTATTGATTTCAGGGATCTTAATGCCGCTACTCCAAAAGATGTGTATGTGATGCCCATAGCAGATATGTTGATAGATGCTGCTGCAAGGAATGGGATACTCTCTTATGTTGATGGTTTCTTTGGATATGACCAGATCCTCATATCAGAGGAGGATATACACAAGACAGCCTTTAGATGCCCAGGTTCTATTGGAGTCTTTGAGTGGCTAGTTATGCCCTTTGGTTTAAGGAATACGGGAGCTACATACCAACGTGCCATGAATGCTATTTTTCATGACATGATTGGACGTCATGTAGAGGTCTACATTGATGACATAATGAACAAATCAAAAAAGGCAGTAGATCACGTGGAGCACTTAAAGGAGACCTTTAAAAGAATGAGAGCTCACTATTTAAAACTTAACCCCTTTAAGTGTGCCTTTAGTGTGCAGGCAGTGACTTTTCTAGGCTTCCTGGTTCACAGAAGAGGCATAGAGATTGACAAGAACAAAGCTAGAGCAGTAATAGAGGCCAAACCACCAAGTAACAAGAAGGAGCTCCAAAAGTTTCTAGGACAGGTGAATTACCTAAGGCGCTTTATCTTAAATTTAGCTGGGAAGACAAAGGGGTTCTCTGATCTTTTAAGGTTGAAGGATAAAGAGGAGTTTCAATGGCAAGAGAACCATCAGAAAGCCTTTGACAAAATCAAGGAATACCTATCAAAGCCTTCTGTGTTGATGCCTCTAAGGAAAGGGTATCCTCTTAAATTATATGTGTCGGCCGCTCCTGGGTCCATAGGGTGTCTGTTAGCACAAAATAACTCTATGGGACATGAGCAGACTATTTATTATTTAAGCAGGATGTTGACACTTGTAGAGTTTAAGTACTCTCCTATTGAAAAATTATGTTTGGTTTTGTATTTTGCTTGTTCTAAATTGAGGCATTATATAATTAGGGAAAGGGTTTATGTAATTTCACAGACAGATCTGATAAAGTTTATGTTGAATAGACCTATTATCACATGAAGGATTGGGAAATGGTCTTTGTCTCTTGTAGAGTTTACATTAATTTATTTTCCTCAGAAATCTGTGAAAGGGCAGGCATTGGCAGATTTTTTAGCAGATCACCCATCTGCAGAGATCCAGAAGGAAGATGATATAGATATCCAAATCTATAATGTAGAGATCCAACCATGGGTTTTAAAGTTTGATGGTTCCAGTACAGAGAAATCAGCTGGGGCGGGCATTGTGATTACTTCTCCTACTGGGGTAAAAACTACTTTGTCTTTTAATTTAGATTTTGAATGCACTAATAATCAGGTAGAGTATGAGGCTCTAGTGATTGGTTTAGAGATCCTTAAAAAATTAAAGGCAGAGAACGTGTTAATCATGGGAGATTCTTAATTGGTGTTGAAATAACTGTCTGGTGAATTCAAGTGTACCAGTGTCTCTTTGGCTCCCTACTTCACTGCTGCTGTCCAACTACTTGGAGAATTCAAAGAAGTTTCTTTCCAACATGTTCCTAGAGAGGCAAACTGGGAAGCAGATGAACTGGCACAAATAGCTTCAGGATTGAAATTATATGAATAACTCACACATAGATTGATTTTAGTTCAGAAGAAATAACACCCTTACATTATAGAGAGAGGGATCCTTTCTAATGTATTTTCTGTAGATATGAATATTGCAGGTGATTGGAGAATTGAGTTAGAGAGCTACTTACATTGTCCAGGAAAGAAAGCTCCTTATGCTTTGAAGATGAAAGCTCTTAATTACGTATTATTAGAAGGGGAGCTCTATAGGAAGGGATTTAATGGTTTGCTACTAAGGTGCATGGGTTTCCCAGATGCTTTGGAGATCATGAAACAAGTACATGAGGGAGTTTGTGGTGCCCACTAATCAAGAGTGAAAATGAGGTGGTTAATCAGGAGACACGGTTATTATTGGCCGTCAATACTGAGAGACTGCATCAAATATTCTAAAGGATCCCAACAATGTCAGAAGCATGGGAATATTCAAAGAGTTCCAGCAGATGATCTATATTCTGTTGTTAAACCATGGCCTTTTCGTGGTTGGGCAATGGACCTGATAGGTAAAATTTATCCTTCCTTATCTAAATGGCATTATTTTATTCTTGTTGCTACTAATTACTTTTCTAAGTGGGTGGAGGCAGTTCCCTTGAAAAAAGCAGAGCAGAAAGATGTGATCCAGTTCATAAAGGAGTATTTGATCCACAAATTTGGTATCCCCCGATCTATCACAACAGATCAGGGAACCATGTTCACAGGAGATGAAATATGGGAATTTACAGCTGATTATGGGATCAAATTACTTCACTCTTCACCACACTACTCTCAAGCAAATGGTCAGGCAGAAGCATCTAATAAAGTGCTGATTGGGATCTTATAGAAGATGATGGAGGAGAACCCTAGAGATTGGTATAGATTGCTATCAGAGACCTTTTGGGCTTACAGAACTTCAAAAAGGAGCGCCACAGGAGTAAGCCCTTATTCCTTAGTATATGGGCACAATGCAGTTCTCCCTATGGAAGTGGTGGTTCCTTCATTGAGAGTTGTAAAGCAGAATGGATTAACACCTGAAGAATATAATGAAGCAATGATCATTGAGCTAGAAGGTGTAGATGAGGAGAGAATGCAGGCCTTCAACAATCTGATTATCCAGAATAAGAAGATCTCCAGGATTTATAACAAGAAAGTGATGAAGAAGAAGAATTTTTAATAAGGAGATCTAGTGTGGAAGGTGATCCTACATGTTTGTGCAAAAGACAAAGAGTATAGAAAATGGTCTCCAAACTGGGAGGGACCTTTCAAAGTTCATAGAGTTTTGAAAGGTAATGCTTACTGGTTATCAAGTCTAAATAGAGATCCACATAAAAGGAGCATCAACGGACGTTATCTGAAAAGGTATTTTCCCACCATGTGGGAAACTTCGGAAAAATGAGAATTCTGATGTAAGGCCGTCTTCACGGCCATATAGGGGAAAACTGTTTGGATTGGAATCATGTAAAGCCGACCTACGGCACTTTAGAAAGTTTTCCTTATAGATAGGCCTTAGGGCCTGTTCCCTGTAAATATATTTTTAAAAGATTTTAATAAAGAAGGTAGGCCTACTGGCCACTTTTGTTTTTTTTTTAAAAAAAAGCTAAAGCATGAATTTTTGAACTGATGGTAGAATGGTAAATAAGAGGAACTTTGAGGGCAGCCTTACCTGAAGAGAGAAACAACGACGGAGAGTTTGAGGGAGCCATAGCCACTGCAAGCGATGCCGGGCGGGAAAGTGATGGAGCTGACGACGAGGCGAAGGTTGAGAAGCCTCCGGAGAAGAACGGCGAAGCCAGAGGAGCAGTTGACGGCGGCGGTGAAGCAGAATCAAGCCTCTATTGCGTCGGGTCTTCGATGGGCGATCGAGTCTCCTTTGCGCCTCCGGTCTTCCAGCCGCCGCTGCACGGGAGCTTTGCCGCCGGAGAAGAAGCCATGTCTGCTGCAGATGACGTCGATGGTGAGACTGGAGGAGCTGACGCTGGTGCTGAAGAAGAAGGCAGCAATGAGGTGCTGAGTTGGTTCGATCCAGATTAGTTCGGTTCACTAGTAGCCGGACCAGATGTCAAATGGGAGACAGAGGTGGTGGCTGGACCTATCTCAGTCTCACACTGAGTAATGGTAGCTTGAGGTGATGGGGAGCTAAAGGAAGACATTGTTATAAAGAGCTAAGGTTTTTGCTGAATAATTTTTGAGCTGAGAATGTAAATAAATATTAATCCATATCAAATAGGCTTTTCAACTATTTGTATGCAGGGGACATTTGTTTGGACTAATATTTAAAAATGATAAAGCCTACCCAATTTATAAGTCCATGTCCCAAATTAATTAATTAATTAATTTTACAAATGGTTATCTGTAAAAAAAGGGAACTGACAGGAAAGGGGATAATATGTGAGGGAGTTGAAATTTCAAAAATAAGAAACGTGAAGTAGTGGGAAGAGAGCAGTTTCTGAAAAAGGGAAGTTACCAACTCCATAGATAAAAGGACTCCTTCTGCTGCAGATCCGACACACGGCCAAATCCAACCAAACCAGACAACAAATCAACTCTACAATTCCAATTTAGCTTTTCAATTTCGTTTGTAATTTTCAGTACTTTGTTATTGTTTTTCTGCAATCAAATACTTTTAATTGTTCAATTTCTTTTTATTTCCAATGGAGCCCTTTAATTTCCCTACAAATCCCTTAGTTTACTTTCATTATTTTCTTTAAGTTTCAGCATTTGTCCTACGTTCTTGTTATTCGTCAGTATTAAAACCAACTATTATTCAATTTGCAGTTGGTTTAAGAACCCAGTAGGCTTAGGTCCCTTAGCTTACACTAAGGTCTCTAATAGAGGTTAGATCTGCAAGGTTGGTGTACCTCACACACATGGCACGCTCAAAATTTAATTGCAAGGGCCAGAGAACAACACATAGGATGGAAGGTTTGGATTTTCATATCATGTTTGCTTCATTTTTTACACTGTTGTTATATTTGTCATCCTACATATGAAAATATATCACCACCGCATGAAATGGACATGAAGGCATCAGTAATGTCACATAGTAAAAAGGAAAAGATGAATCCTTTCTTCTTCGACGTCGTAGAATCCAAACTCCGTTAGAGTAATTTTTCAGGCCAAATATCAAATTTACAGCAGAGTATGTTGGAGGGATTGAATATTTGAACCGGAGAATATTTCCTAATATGATGTTTTTCAGCCGAAATAACTTTTTTTGAAATATTGCAAATGATAAGAATATTATTAATAAAAAAAGTCCTAATAATAATTTAAAAATAAATAAATAAAATTGACATTGATGAAATTTTTTTTGGTAAAAATTAACCTAAAATTGACTTGATAAAAATATTTTAGTAAAAATTGACTTATGATTAAGTATATAATTATAAATCTTTCAAAAATTGAGTAAGTTTTTTTATTAATAGTGTTTTAATTAAAAACTAATAATAAATAACTAATATAATATTTTATTTTGAAATTTAAAAAAAATAGAATTTTTAATAATTTGACACATTAATTTTTAAAAGTGAATATATAAAGTAATAAATATTTAAATATTATAATTAATTCTATAGGTAATAAATATTATAATGTTTCTTAAATTTGAAATTTGCACTAAAAAATTTATATCAAATAAAATGACATTTATTTTAAATAAAATGGATATATAAATTTTATTAAATAAATAATAAATATTGTGGCTATTTTAAATTTAAATAACAAATAATAAATACCATCAAAATTGTAAACTTGAGGCTTTTTTTTTTTTGCTCAAAAATCTAAGCTTAGTGTCCTAAGAAATAAATAAATGTTGAAAATTTTATATTTTTCTTATTCCATTCATCATTTTTAATCCAAATTAATTACAATTTTTATAATTGTTAAATATAAAAAATAATTATAAAATTATTTAAATACTATAATTAATTTAAGGGTTATTTATAAAAAAATAAATATATTTTGGCGCTATTTATAATTTAATCATATATTTTCAATTTTGATAATTTATACATAAATATTTTTAAATTTTACAATTCAATACACTGATTATTTTTTCGATAATTAGGTAATCACATGTCAACAGGAAATGAATATAGTTTGTCACGTCAACTCAAAATTAAAATGCAGAGTTTTAATGTAACATTCATGTCCTGGAACAGGATTACTGTTCATGAATGCAATTAAGAATATTATTACTGTTGTAAATTAAATTTGAGGATTTAAGATTTGTTTGCCACTGTTATGAATAGTAATTTGGAGTTTGATTCTTTAGTAATTAAGTCAATAATTGATATCGAATAAATTTGTGGCATGGAATTGAAGTTGATAAGACATTATACGGTATTAAGATGAGAATCGATGAGATATGTTATACGGTATTAAGACTTGATGTTATTAGAGGAAGTTATAAGGACGAAATTGAAAGAAAGAAAAGAAGAGGGATTAAGAGGAAAGAAAGAAGAGATAAGATAAGATAAGATAAGAAAAAGAAGGAAGAAGCTTCTGCAGAAACAAGAAACAAAATAAAAGAACGGGAGAGGAAAGAAAAGAGAAGAAGAAAGGAGGAAGCAAAAAAGGAAAGCTTTTGTTCTGGAAACTCAGAAGCAAACTTCAACAAGCAGAAGAGAGGATCAGCGGGAGAAAACAGTGAGTGGTTTAGTTTTCTTCAAAAGCTTGTTTCTTCTTCCGTTTGTTTGAAAATTGAGGAAAATGTTGAATAAATGTTGTTTGATTTGACTTTCTGATATCTAGAACTTCTTATAGTAGTTACTAGAGTGCTTAAGCATGCTTTGAACGTTGTATATACGTTGTTTAGTGATCTGAAGTTGAATTTTCAAAAATATAGCCATTTTTGCTGAAATTTCAGTCTATTTTTTGCAATTCTGGGTTACAGAGGCGTGCGCCTGATCGATTAAGCGTGCGCCTGATTTCTACAGTCTCCTGCGCCTCTGTAGCCAAGCGTGCGCCTCTAGAAGAATTCCCCACACACGTGCGCCTCTCCATAAGCATGTGGCGCCTCTTCTTTCTGTAGTGAAGAGGCGTGCGCCTCTGTAGTTAGGCGTGCGACTCTTTGAAGAGGCGTGCGCCTCTGTGACAGAAAATGGTGGGCCCCTGTGGATGAAA
>CATIWO010085508.1:0-19381 GCA_949673435.1 Macaranga tanarius | reverse complement strand
ATTCCGGCCACCTTCACCGGTCAGAACCACTTAAATGATACAAAAATACTAAGTTCAAACACTCAATTGCAAAAAAAAAAAAGTCCGACCACCAAAATAGCAAAAATTGAAAAGTTCATACACCATTTGTGCAATTCTTCCTTTTTTTTAAACCAAAGATAGTGTTTCATTCAACCATAAAGATACTACAATCATAAATCAAGTTGTAACCAATTAGTACAACCAATAACCAAATTCTATTTTTGTCAAAAAAATAATAATAACCAAATCCTATGGGTTTTTCAGCCACAGGACACTCAAAAAAGTCCCTATTAGCTCAAAGATAAAACATCAAACCAAAGGTTAAAAAGAGAGCTTTAACATTTGAGAAAATTCTCCAGCTAAAACTAAAAGTTCAAACACTAGAAAAATGAAATCAGATGCAAATACGAACTGGAAAACACCATCTAAGATCATTTTTGGTTAATTAACTACCTTAATTTTGTACTTTAGCATTTCATATATTTGTCATTGGTAAGACCAACAAAATACTAAAGTAGTAACCCATCTGAGTTTTTAGCATCCTATGACAGAAACTAAAAATAACAAGACATAAATATTGATCTGGATAACGGAGAAGTTGATTGCTGCTTACTGCTTACTGGAATTTCTGTACCCTTCTCTTCTTAAAACCTTTCTTAAGTCCTGTGATAATTTGTAAGCTCACTTGATTTAAACAGTCGCTCGCCCAAAATGCGAATTAAGTCATTTTGGTGAAGAACCTCCTTTTCAAGCAAGAGCTCCGCAATCTGAGCCACGTGTTCTTTGTGTTTTTCTGTAAGTTGTACTGTCCGTTCGTATGCCTTGCCCACCCATTCGCACACTTCAGCATCAATAAGTGCTCCAGTCTTACTGTTGTAGGGCTTGTACATCTCAAATGAATCCTCCCGTCGAGGGGAAGAGAGAAGACCGACCTTTTCACTAAAACCATACACTGCTACTTGGGCATATGTCATCTTTATCACCTTTTCCAAGTCATTTTGAGCTTCTGTTGAGATTTTCCCTAACAGAACCTGCATTCAAAAGAATCACACTGAATCAATATCTCACACGGAGAGGTGAAAGTGTTCCACTAATTCATTGAATTTAAATTTCATTTGTTCTCAGCTTAGTTTCTTGATTTGTTTCAGCTAATACATGGCAAAGGTGGGCACAAACGAGATGCACTTTAAATACAATAGCAGAATACTAAAGCCAATGGGGCTAAAAAAAAAATACTGTACACCATTTTTTAAGGCTCAACCTCACATCTCCAGCAAATACCTGTTCAGCTGCTCGACCGCCAAGGATCATGCAGGTCATATCAAAGAGTTGCTCCTTGGTCAAAAGAAGGTTTTCATTACAAACATATTGAGCAAAACCAAGAGCAGCAGTACCGTGCGGAACAATTGTCACCTTCAGAAGGGGTTCTGCATGTTCCAAGAAACAGCCAGTAACAGCATGGCCTGCTTCATGATAAGCAACAGTCCTTCGTTCCTGCTTGCTTATTACCTGCTTCACAAAAGAAGATCATTACAAACCACTTGCAGCTGTCTGAAAAAAAAGTGGGTGGCAAAACAACATTCATTTGCCATGATACGATATAATTGTCAATAAACTGGAATTTGCCTGTTAACCAGGACTTTTTGCATCTATCTATCTATACATTTTCAGTCCTTATCTATCTATACATCAACTGCTGCAGAAGTGGTGGCAGTAGTAGAGTCACTGCTGGTGGTGCAATTATAAGTACATGTTCTATTCCTAGTAAAGATGGTTTACCTTTTTCTTTTTCTCCAAACCACCAATGATTCTATCTATTGCTGCCTCAAAATGGTCCATAGTGACCTGTGATCCTTCATTCCTTGCAGCAATTAAGGCAGCTTCATTACAAACATTCGCAATATCTGCCCCAGCAAATCCAGGAGTGAGGGTTGCAAGCCTTTAAGAGTAAAATGATGGCCCGTGATCAAGTTTAATTTTCTGCAAATAAATCTTAAAAATCTGCTCACAACCTTTAATGTCAGGCTTATCAACGGAAATTTGGCGATCAAATCTACCCGGCCTTAACAAAGCTTTGTTTAAAAGGTCTGGCCGATTAGTGCCAGCAAGAACAACAACACCAGAAGTAGTTCCAAAGCCATCAATTTCTACCAGCAACTAATATAGAGTACTCTCTCGCTCAGAATTGGAACCTAGTAAACCCCCTCGAACCCTTGCTCTACCGATTGCATCAATCACATCAATAAATATAATGCTTGAAGAGCACTGCCTTGCTTGTTGAAACAAATTTCTCACTCTGGATGGTCCAACACCAACAAACCTCTCCATGGAATCTGAACCAGATATGGAAAGAAAAGGAACACCAGATTCCCCTGTAGTTGCCTTTGCCAAAAGGGTCTTTCCGTTTCCTGGAGGACCTACTAAAAGAGCACCTTTAGGAATTTTAGCTCCTAGTTCCTCATACTTCTTTGGGTGCTTGAGGAAGTGTACAAACTCCATGATTTCTTGTTTGGCCTCATCACAACCAGCAACATCTTTGAAATATACCTGGCACATCCAAATGAGATTTTTTTTTTAAAAAAAAAAGGAAGATAAATATCTCATATAATTTGGAAAAAATTCCTGCAAAGCATAATTTTTAAAAACATCTTTATGGTGACTGGGAAAAGAATAATGTAGAATTTTGGCACTTAGAAAAACTATGGAGCATGGCAGCCACCATTAAGAAAAACTATGGAGCATGGCAGCCACCATTACTGATAAAAGCAACCAAAATGCCAACCTTATTCTTTGCATTTTTATCCACTTTGGTCACATGAGCCCTCCCTGTGTTGAATATTCCACGAGCATCCCCACCACCAACACCTAATGCACCTTGCACTCTCCATCCCAACGACCTAAGGATTTCCCAAAGGAAGAGTGTTAGTCCCAAGCTGATCAATTCTTGATACCAGTCCACTTCAGATGCATAAGTAACAGGCACATAATTGTGAGGGTCAAATCCTAAAGCTTCTTAGGCTTCCTTTAACTTCTTCTCAAAAGATTCAACACTTCCGATATTGAAGTAGTACTTATACTGGCCACCATGCCCTCTAGCAGGAGTAGTATTGGTTGGACTTTGCACAGCATCATCACTAGTTTGATTCTGAGGTAAGCTCCTTACATACACTTTAGCAACCGATTTGTCTGAAATCACTATGTGGTCAACTAAACCTGGTTCCAGAAGCTTGTTTTTGAACTCTTGGAAACTAATTTGCTTGAACAGCATTCAAAACCATATGAGCAGAAAGATAGAAGCATAAAAAATGAGTTTTGATAATTACCTGTACCAGAACTACATCAATGTGAGAAATGATGAAAGAAACCCTATACTCAATTATAAAATGTTATGCATGTAAAAGGGAAAAAAATTGAAGTTGGCATATCAAGCAGACAAGCACTGAGAAAAAGAAATTTGAAGTGGTTATTAACAATGAAACTTGTGCACCAGAATTCATAAACACAAAGTAGGTTCTTCTAAAGAAGAGGGAGAACTAAGCAAATTTAGCCAAAACAAGAATGTGCAGTTGATGCCTAGGATCCACAATTTCTCCTCATCTTTGTGTCCAAATTGATACGAGGTTTGAACAACCAATTTTCCAGCATGAAAAAAATGGAAACAAATAAGGAGGGAAGAACTAAATTTAAATAGTGAGACATTCAACTAGCCAATATACTGAATATCCAAATTGAATTCCTCACCTATTTCTGTTCATCAAGATCAAAGAAAATGGCAGAGAGAAGCAATCCAATTACAAATAAAGGGTTGAACAAATTCAAAACCTTCATGAATTATGAAATTAACATTACAATTCAAAATACAGACAGTAGCAGAAAAGAGCATAATTTTACCTTTAGACTTAGATTTCTGTTCATTCCCTTTTGGAACTTGTTTTTTCTCTTTTGGATAGAAATTTTCATAATCTGCAAATCAATAAGCAAACCAAAAAAAAAAAATTCACTTTATCACTTTTGTCACTAAGAAGAAGAAGAAGAATAGAATAATTGAAATCAGACAATAATGATTTACTATTATTATTAACACTGTGAGCTCCAATTGAACTTATATAGCCTCTCATAAACCCTAATCCTCCTTCTATTTTATTATCCACATATCTTCCTCCACCACCACTAACTCCCCCGGCTCTGGAAATCGCCCATCTCCCATTACCGCCACCACAAATTAGAGAAGACACATTGAATCAATCAACGAAAAGAATTTAGAAAAAAGAAAAAATTGAAGGAACTTACAGTGCGAGGGAGCTTAGAAAATAATCATTTATTATCTTTGAAATTATAAAAATATTAATATATTTGAAGTGAGACAAGAGAAGAGGTTTACTATTTTTTTTTTATTTTTTATTTTTTTTTACCAATATCAATAATTTTCTCCGTTCAAACAAAGAATAAAAATATTGATATAAATTTATTATATATTTAAAAATTTTATAATGACTAGAATATCTATAACTCAAGTTGTGCAATATATTGACGATTATAATCAGATCTGATATCTCTGTTGAATCGAATATGTTTTGTTTGTCTGAATTATACACCCACAAAAACACAGTAATAAGACCGCAAAAACTAAACGCCTCAATAAGACAGTGAAATCACAAAAAAACAAAAAAAAAAAACTAGATCTATATGGAAAAGCATTTATTTTAGAATTAAATTGATAAAAAAGCCAAAACATAGATGAAAAAGTAAGAAAATGAGAAATTTGAGAGAAAATGAGAGGGAGACTAGATTTTTTTTTTTTAATACGTTTACTATTATTATTTTGCATATAAAAATATTATTATTATTATTATTATTATTTAATGTTAAATCAAAGTTTATATTATTTTCAAAAATTGGAATATTTTTATTTAAATAGGTAATATTCTTCTCTAGTGTTCTTCCCAGTTAATGATGTATTAGCTTTATCTCACTTCTTCCCAACAAAGAGTTAGCTAACACATTTGGCCAAATCCAGAGTTTCACTCCTCAACTAGCTAACACATTTGGCCAAATCCAGAGTTTCACTCCTCAACTTTATCCCATTAACCTTTAAGATCTATCAACTTTTATTATTTTATATTTAACCTTTAAACTTCTATTTTGAACCTATTTAATCCCTACAATATATAAAATTTATATTTTTTAAAAAATGAATATTGATATGGATTAAAAAAACTTATATGCACTAAAATAATGTTAAATTAAAAAAAAAAGTAATATAATTAAAAATAATTTTTTTTAATTTTTTGTATTTACTTTTTCTTTTAATTTTATTATTTTGAGATTAATTTTTAGCATTTTATATGTTCAAAATCATTTAAAATCAAATATTTGTCTAATTTAATATTGTATCAATAGAATTGAAAAGTATGAATTTAAGGATAAAAACGGTTCAAAAAAAATTTAAAAATTGAATAAAAAATAATAAAAGTTGAGGCGTGTCATAAATTAATCATATAAAGTTGAAAGATGAAACTATGAATTCAGCCTAACACATTTTGTATTTCTTTACCTCTACTTACCTTTTTCTTTGTCATTATCCTTTCTTTTCCTTTCACTTAGTTCACATATTGTTGTAATTATTAATATTATTATCAATATTTAATCAATTACTTTAATTAGTTAAGCATTATATATTTATTCTATTTTTTCTTAAAGTTAATTTTCAATTTCAAACTTTTTTTATAAAAAAAACGTAAAATACTTTCGAAGAGCATCTCTGATAAAATAGTGTGGATTGTGAGATTGTAGTTAAGTTGTCGCTCTAATAAAGTGTCAATTTTGACACCAAAACGACATGAAGCTATAATTTTACATTAATATTGGCATGGTATTGTTCATTGACTTAAATTCTTTAGGTTATTTTTACAAATAAATTTTTGAATTTTTCTAAATTATATATTTTGATTAAAATTTTTTAATAATTTTTTAAACTTAAAAAAATTAATATGAAAAAGAATAACTATATGACAAAAAATAAAATTATTTTTTAGCTTAAAAGTGTAACAATTTTATAAAATTATTAAATAATAAAAAATATTTTTATTGAATAAATACATAAAAGTTTAAGTACACATATAACGTATTAAATAAATAAGTAATACAAAATTAGTAAAACGGAATGTAAAATGAAATAAAAAGAATTTTTTTAATGTTAAAAATGGAATAAAAGTTTTATAAATAGAAAGAAAGAGATGTAATATATGAATATTGGAATAACAGTTTTGAGGCATAGACCCAGAAACCAGTATAATACATTTGCAAGCATTTGTATTTCTATAAATTTATCACATTACCTTATATATTTCCAATTTTATCAAATTAATACATCAACTTATCTATAGTATATTATATAAATAATTATACTTGTATAAATTTGTCATTTTACCATAGTTACATAAATTCGCTATTTTACCATTATGTGTATGATAACGTATCATCTTACATGTATGTATATGATGACATGTCATCCCATGTGTCTTATTAATAATATACAAAATAGTTTATAAATTATAATTTATATGAATTTTGAGTGTTTAAATGACAAAAACTGTCAAATTCAGATGTTGGCATATATATTGTGCGAAAACTATAATGGTTAATGAATCCATAAAGAATTAAGCCGTGGGTGAATTCAATATAAAGTTCATCTATTTCCCCTTCTCTTCTATCATTTTCTATTGTTTATTTTTTTATTATGAATTTTTTGTACCAAAGATATTGAGTTTTCATTCAACCGCAAAGATAATACAATCATACATCAAGCTATATGACCAATTGGTATGACCAGCCACCAAATTCTATGGGCTTCTCAGCTGAAGGCTGCACAAAAAACTCTATATTAACTGAAAGATAAAACATCAAATTAAAGGTTAAAAGAGAAAAATTCTCCAGCTAAAACTAAAAGTTCAAACTCCAGAAAAATGAGATCAGAAGCAATTATGAACTGAAATACACCATCTAAGATCATTTTCAGTTGAATAACTGCCTTAATTTTGTACATTAGCATTTCCTATTTTGTCATTGGTAAGACCAACATAATACCAAAGTAGTAACCCATCTCAGTTTTTAGCATTCTTTGACAGAAATTTAATAAAAAAAAAATAATTAGAAAAAAATATAAGACAGAGATATTGATTTGGACAAGGGAGAAGTTAACTTCTGTATTTCTTCTGTGATTTTTAATTTAAAGTTGTTAATTGAAATTATACAAAATTCAGTTAAGATGAAAAAATAGAAACAAATGTACAGAGGTACCAATGTCTCATTGTTATGCAGGAGCAACCTGTATGGGTGAAGCATCATCATCCTCGTTACCGCTTAGTGGGATTTCTGCACCCTTCTCTTCTTCTTTAAACCCTTCCTTATATCTATCATAATTTGTAACCTCACTTGATTTAAATGGTCGCTCGCCCAAAACGCGTATCAAGTCATCTTGGTGAAGAACTTCCTTTTCAAGCAACAGCTCTGCAATCTGAGCCACATGTTCTTTGTGTTCTTCTACAAGCTGTACTGTCCGTTCATATGCCTTGCTCACCCACTCGCGCACTTCAGCATCGATAAGTGCTCCAGTTTTACTGCTGTAGGGCTTGGACATCTCAAATGAGTCCTCCCGTTGAGGGAAAGAGAGAAGACCAACCTTTTCACTAAAGCCATATACTGCTACTTGGGCATAGGTCATTTTTGTCACCTTTTCCAAGTCATTTTGAGCTCCTGTTGAGATTTTCCCCAACAAAAGCTGCATTCAAAAGGAATCACACCAAATCAATATCTCACATGTAGAGGTGAAGGCATTTGACTAATTCATTAAATTTAAATTTCATTTATTCTTAGTTTAGTTTCTTGATTTGTTTCAGCCAATAAATGGCAAAGGTGCGCACTAATGAGATGCATTTTAAACACAATAGCAAAATAATAAAGCCAATGGTGCTAAACAAAAGAAACTGCATAATTAGCATTTTTATGATGCAACCTAACTTCTTCAGCAAATATAAGGATGACGTCATTATTACCTGTTCAGCTGCTCGACCACCAAGGGTCATGCAGGTCATATCAAAAAGTTGCTCCTTGGTCAAAAGAAGGTTTTCATTAGGAACATACTGGGCAAATCCAAGCGCAGCAGTACCACGTGGAACAATTGTCACCTTCAGAAGAGGTTCTGCATGTTCCAAGAACCAGCCAGTAACAGCATGGCCTGATTCATGATAAGCAACAGTCCTTCGTTCCTGCTTGCTTATTACCTGCTTGACATAAGAAGAATGTTACAGACTACTTGCAGCTGTATGAAAAAGAGGGTAACAAAAAAAATGTTTGCTATGACAGAATATATAATTGTCAACAAATTGGGCTTTTCCTGTTAGCCAGGACTTATCTGCATCTATCTATCAACGCATTTTAAGTCCATCTAGAGCTTCTTATCTATCTATACGCCTACCGCCACAGAAGTGGTAGCGGTAGTAGAGTCACTGCTGCTGGTGCTACTATTAGTACATTTTCTATTCATGGTAAAGATGGTTTACCTTGTTCTTTTTCTCCAAACCGCCAATGACTCTATCTATTGCTGCCTCGAAATGGTCCATTGTGACCTGTGATCCTTCATTCCTTGCAGCAATTAGGGCAGCTTCATTACAAACATTTGCAATATCTGCCCCAGCAAATCCAGGAGTGAGAGCTGCAAGCCTTTGGGAGTAAAATGATGGCTGATGATCAAGTTTAATTTTCTTCAAATAGATCTGAAAGATCTGATCACGGCCTTTAATGTCAGGCTTATCAAGGGAAACTTGGCGATCAAATCTACCAGGCCTCAACAAAGCTTTGTCTAAAATGTCCGGCCGATTAGTGCCAGCAAGAACAACAACTCCAGAAGTAGTTCCAAAGCCATCCATTTCTACCAGCAACTGATTTAGGGTACTTTCCCGCTCATCATTGGAACCTGAGAAACCCCCTCGACCCCTTGCTCTACCAATTGCATCAATCTCATCAATAAATATAATGCTAGGAGCACATTGCCTTGCTTCGTGAAACAAGTTTCTCACTCTGGATGGTCCAACACCGACAAACATCTCCATGAAATCTGAACCAGATATGGAAAGAAAAGGAACACCAGATTCCCCTGCAGTTGCCTTTGCCAAAAGGGTCTTTCCTGTTCCT
Organism: Macaranga tanarius; assembly: GCA_949673435.1. Classification (NCBI taxonomy): domain Eukaryota; kingdom Viridiplantae; phylum Streptophyta; class Magnoliopsida; order Malpighiales; family Euphorbiaceae; genus Macaranga; species Macaranga tanarius. Next base: position 10,168 of record CATIWO010085508.1, on the reverse strand, counting down.
GGAGGACCTACTAAAAGAGCACCTTTAGGAATTTTAGCTCCTAGTTCCTCATACTTCTTTGGGTTCTTAAGAAAGTGTACGAACTCCATGATTTCTTGCTTGGCCTCGTCACAGCCAGCAACATCTTTGAAATATACCTGGAACAGCCAATTAAGAAAAAATCAATAAATAAATATCTCATATAATTTGGGAAAAGTACATATGCAGCATAACTTTTAAAAGCATCTTTATGGCAACAAGGAAAAGAATAATGTAAAAAATTGACACTGAAAAGAGCTATGGCGCAAGGTATACTAATAAAAGAAATCAAAATGCCAACCTTATTCTTAGCATTTTTATCCACTTTGGTCAAATGGGCCTTCCCTATGTTGAATATTCCGCGAGCACCCTTTCCACCCCCACCACCAACACCTAATCCACCTTGCATCCTCCGTCCCATGTACATGAGGGTTCCCAAAAGCAAGAGAGTTGGTGCAAACCTCATCAATTCTTGGTACCAGACCATTTCAGAGACATAAGTAACAGGAACATAATTGTGAGGGTCAAATCCTAAAGCTTCTTCGGCTTCCTCTAACTTCTCCTCAAAAGATTCAACACTTCCGATATTGAAGTAGTACTTATACTGGCCACTGTGCCCTCTGGCAGGGGTATTATTGGTTGGACTTTGCACAGCATCATCACTAGTCTGATTCTGAGGTGAGCTCCTTACATACACTTTAGCAACTGACTTGTTTGAAACCACTATGCGTTCAACTAAACCTGGTTCCAGAAGCTTGTTTTTGAACTCTTGGAAACTAATCTGCTTGAAGAGCATTCAAAACCATATGAGCAGAAAGGTAGAAGTATAAAAAAAATGAGCTTTGATTATTACCCATACGAGAACCACATCAACATGAGAAATGATGAAAGAAAACCCATACTCGATTATAAAATTTTATGCGTGCAAACAAAGAAAAAAAAACTGAAGTTGGCATATCAAGCACTGAAAAAAGAAATTTCAAGTGATTATTAATTATGAAACCCGTGCACCAAAATTCATAAACACAAAGTAGGTTCTTCTAAAGAAGAGGGAGAACGAAGTAAATTTAGCCAAAACAAGATTGTGCTCTTGATGCCTAGGATCCACAATTACTCCTCATCTATGTCCAAATTGATACAAGGTTCGACTAACCAATTTTCCAAATGAGGAAGGAACTAAAACTAAATAGTGAGACATATTAACTAAGCTAGCTAATATACTGAACGTCCAAATTGAATTGCTCACCTGTTTCTGTTCATCAGGACCAAATGGGAAGGCAGAAAGAAGCAATCCAATTACAAGTAAAGGGGTAAACAAATTCAATTGCTTCATGAATGCTCTCTGGAAGTTCCACTCATCATCTGCGTTTGAATCTTCTGAAATTGCAAGAGAAATATTAAAAAAAGAAAAGAAAAATTATGCTTACTGCATACTCCATGGTAACAAAAATAACCAGAAGAAATTATTTTCAATTTCACTAACACCAGAATACAAATTTCATATCAGAATCCATCAATCCCCTAATCCGGAAGATCAGTCCATCAAATCGCAAAATTTTCAATTCAACTGAACCCTATTCAGTCCATTCTCATTTTTGGAAGAAAACAAATGCATACTAAAATTAGCATGAATTTGATTCTAAAATATTATCTTACAAGCATAACCATCAACCAACTGAATAAAATAAAACAAGGATAACAGCCAATCAATTCTCATTCATTAACATATCAAATTATGAAATCAACATAGCAAAACCATTAAATTAACATTACAATTTACAATACAAACAGTATCAGAAAAGAGCAGAAAGTTACCTTTAGACTCAGATTTATGCCCATTCCCTTTTGGAACTTCCTTTTTCTCTTTTGGATGAAAATTTTCATAATCTGCAAATCAAACACTGAACCATAAGCCAAAAAAAAAATCCAATTTATCACGTATTGTCATTAATAAGATAACTAAATAAATAAATAAATAAAAACAATGCTTACTTTTCTTCTTCGGAGAATCAGTAGAGAAAAAACGACGAAATTTAGGGTTAGCAAGAAGAAGATAATTGAAATCAAACAATAATGACTTATTATTATTAGCTCCAATTGAACCTAAATAGCCTCTCATAAACCCTAACCCTCCTTCTATTTTATCCACACATCCTCCACCAACACCAACTCCTCCGGCTCTTGAAATCGCCGATCTCCCATAACCGCCGCCGCGTAATAAATTCTGAAAAAAAAAAAACACAAATTAGAGAGGACACATTGAAAATAATTAGAAAATAGAAGTAACTTACAGAGGATCGAGAAGAAACAGAACGAGCGAGCTTAGAGAATATCATTATCTTTGAAACTGAAATGATTCAACAACTCAAAAAAAATCAGATATTTATATATTGGAATCTTTAGGCGCCATATATAATTTTATTTTAGAAGTGGGACAGGAGAAAGCGTTAGCTGAACTTGGGAAACAAGACAAGCAACAGTAGTCCATACAGCCCATAGAATTTTCAGTGAGTTAGTTCGCACGTTTTGTTACTATATATGACAATAATAATAATTATTATTATTCTTATTTAATCAATTAATTAACTAGTTGGGTGTTATATATTTCTTTTTTTTTTTTTTTAACTATTGATTAATTTGTGTGTATTAATATCTATAAATAAAATAAATCAATATGTACATTGGCTTTTAACATTGCGTTTTTTCTGTTTAACTTTTTCCAAATTCAACTATTCCTAAAATTTTTATTGAAATAGGTCTGAAAATTTTGAATTATTCGAACCAATATTCATCCCGAACTGCTCCGAATTGTACCAAATCAAAACTATAATTGATAATTTAATAGAATTATATATATCCAATATTGAGAAATTGAATATAACTATTGAAACAATCTTTATATATATATATATATATATATATATATATTGGACCTACTAATTTAACATGTAATCTCATTTTAATTTTTTTGAAATACAAAATTTCACTCATCGATTCAATTATTTTAAATCATAAAAAATAAAATATTAAATTAGTAAAGAGCATTTCAAATTATTATAATATAATTTATGTTGAAAATTTAAATTCATTTTCAATAATAAAATTATAATATAATATACTTTTTTTTATAATTATGGTATTGTTATTAGTGTTTTGTGATATATATTATTTATATAAATTTTTTCGTATAAAAATATAATAATTAGAGTGTATTATAAAAATTTTTATAATAAAAAGTAATGATAAATAAAACTATAAAAAATCATTTAATTTTATAATAAAATTATGAAATAGTTTGTAGTTTAATAATTTGATTTGAATTACATCTATATTTATTTTTTAATTCGGAGAAAAATCAAATTAAACTGAGAATTTTAATTTGGAGAATAACCAATTTCCGAACCAAATTAAACCTAAAATTTTAATCTCTAAATTGAATCGAATATAAAATTTGGAGCAATTTCAGAACCTTAATTTTTAAATTTTCGATATTTAAAAGTAATTTCAGATAATTGTACTTTTCAAACTGAACCGAACCGTGCTCACCTCTAACTGCAACTCTACACTATACCTCATAGCATTTGAACCATCATAGTTAATTTTCCATCAATTTGAAAGAGGTTTCTGCCGTATTAAATTTGAATATATCGACACATAAATTTTATAAAAAGCGAGAAAAATGTATAACAGATGGAAAAGTTCTAAATTCATTAGTACCATATATGCTTTTTAAAACAGTACAAGCAAGATTAGAAAAGAGTTCATCTAAATATAAATTCTTCTAACTCTTCAAAATATGTCAACAAGTATAATCAATAATTTTATCAGACAAAAAAGGATTCTAGAAAGAATACATAATAAACTCCCCACCAATTTATCGACAACAACATTAAGAGTAAAAGTAGTCAAATTATTACAAGTTCTCCAAATAGTATTTTCGATTTTTATAGTTGAATTGGTAACTTCTATAGCCATTTCCAATATATAAATTATTTCCAAGTTTTATGTTATGGATCAATCAAATCATAGACTCTAAAAATATAGGGAACTTCATTTGTTTTTTTTTTTTTTGATTTAAAATAGTGATATTATTAATAAGCAGAATTAATACGAAGAACATTACAAATAAAAGAAAGGGGATAGGAACCCCACTCGTTAGAGCCAGACAAAGAACCCGTTGCTCTAGCAAGCTTATGAGCAACATAATTCGCTGATCTCTTAATGAAGTGAACAACACACTCCTTCATCTCTTGCAATAGAGATTTACAATCATCAAGAGCTAAACCTACTATAGAATCATTAGGCTGGTCTGAGTTTATTGCTTGAACCAACTCAAGCGCATCACTTTCGAATATAACTCGGTTGATCGAGTGTTTCTTAACCCAGGACAATGCCTCTCGCAAACTAACTGCCTCTAATAATGCTACATTTGAGGGACCCAACCTGCTTCCATTTCCAGTAGCATAGAACTCACTTCTGTCATCCCTTAAAACCCAGCCATAACTTATCCTTCTTAAATGCTTAAAAACTGCCCCATCCACATTGCATTTGAACCATCCCGAAGGGGGCTTCTTCCACAACAGTAGACCCTCATCAGAACTAAGTAGCCTATCGCTATTAGCTATCTTCTGAGCTGTCTGCTATTGATGTAGGAACAAGCTGGTCAAATTAATGATCTGTTTGGCTGTTTGTTTCTTATTATTCCAAAGAGCTTCATTACGATTTCGCCATAAGCCCCATAAAAGCATATAAACCTGTAAGATTATGTCCTTACTGTGTTGTTGAAATAATCTAGAAAACCAATTAATAACATAGGTCTCAATACTAATTGGCACATTAATGTTCACAAGACTCCAGCAGCTATGCACGAATGAGCAAGAAAAGAAAGCATGATGATTTGACTCTCGCTCCACTTAACAAATAGGACAAGACGGGTCAATATCCACTCTCTTCTTAACAAGCTCTTCCTTAGTAGGAATACAACTATTACACACCCTCTAAACCAGGTGCTTCACCTTGGGGGGAAGATGTAACTTCCATATCTGTCGCCACACATCAGATGCATCTATTCTTGCATTATCCTCCCCTACCTTTCGGTATGCATTACTAACAGCATAAGATTCTTTTTTCTCAAAAGTCCAAATTACCTTATCTTCCACCCTACGAGAACTCAACGGAATGCTTAATATGAGTTTCTTATCTCGATCATTGAAAAACTCACTTACAATATCTTCATCCCATGCTGCTCTGTTCATATGCATTAGACTATGGACTGTACTAACCTTCAAACCCAGGAAGCACGGAGATGTTACTCTTGGATTAGTATTGTCAGGCAACCATGGTTCTGTCCAGATGTTAATCTGGTGACCATGACCCACTCGCCACTATACCCCATCTCTAACCAGATGTTAAGAAGCCAGGATACTAGACCAAATAAAACTCAAATTATTGCGAGCTTTGGCATTAAGGAAATCAGTGTCTGGATAGTATCGATCTTTGTAGAGGCGAGTCACTAAAGTCTCAGGCTGAGAGAACAACTGCCACCCATTCTTGCATGGCATAGAGATATTGAAGTCATGTAGTTTTGTGAATCTTATGCCTCCATTTGCCTTGTCAGCACATAACCTATCCTAGTACATCCATTTAATGCCCCGAGAGCCATTGTTATTTTTGCCCCACTAAAATGAGTTGATCATTCTCTCTATTTTAGCACATAGGTTTAAAGGTAGGAGATAGATGCTCATAGCAAAGGTTGGGAGCAATTGAGCCACTGTTTGATCTAAAACTTCTTTCCCGGCTTTAGAAAGGAAGCGACTCTACCAGTGATTCAACCTAGACTAAATTTTCTCTTTTAAATAGGAGAAGACTTGCTTTTTGCTATAACTAACATAATAGTGCAAGCCTAAGTACCTCCCAAATTCATCAGAGTACTTCACATTTAGAATTTGACACATCTCAGCTCTAATCCGATCAGAGGTATTTTTGCTGAATGTAATGGATGATTTACTGAAATTGACCATTTGCCCAGAAGCTTTCTCATAAAGACTTAGGCACTCTTTGATAGCCTTGCTTTCCTCAATATCGACCCTGAAAAATATACAATAGTCATCCGTAAAGAACATATGCGAAATGATTGGAGCACCCCGAGTAATATTACATCCATTAATGGAACCCTTCTTTTTAAAATGCTGTAAAATAGATGTTAAGCCTTCAGCATAGAGAATAAAAATATATGGAGAGAGAGGGCAGCCTTGCCTTATTCCTCCGGAGGGAATAATTGGACCCAATTCAGAGCCCTCATGAAGGATTGAATATGTTACCGAGGTGATACACATCATGACCCAATTCAGCCATTTATTCGGGAACCCTATCTTCACCATAACATGTTTGATAAGATCCCATTCAAGCTGATCATACGCCTTTGACATATTTACTTTCAGAGCTACAAAACCAACTTTGCCATTCCTTTTCCTTTTTAAAAAATGGAAGAATTCTGAAATAACTATTATATTATCAGTCATCAACCGGTCGGGGACAAAGGCGCTCTAGAATTCGATAATAATTTCTGGCAATATCCTTTTCAATCTGTTAGCCAACATCTTTGATACTGTCTTATAAATCACGTTGCATAGGAATATCGATCTCAGATCAGACATAAGCTCTGGAATCTTCTTCTTTGGAATAAGGACAATGGTTGTGTGGTTTAACTTTTCAGGAATATAGCCGGAATTAAGCATCTCTAGACAATCCTTGGAGACATCTGATTCAACAATTCCCTATAACTTTTGAAAAAATGCTGGATTAAGACCATCCATACCTGGAGACTTGTCAGGATGCATTGAAAAGATAGCCGCCTTCACATCCTCAGGAGAAAAATCCACCATGAGCATCTCTCTTTTTTGGTCATCAATGCGGGGCTTAATATAATTAAAGATGATTTTATCCTCACAACCCTTAGACATGAAGAGATCATCAAAATACTCAATAAGAACCCGGTCCAGACTCAAATGCTTATTCCTCCACTGACCACTAGCATCTTTAAGCTGTGAGAAACCATTCTTTTTCTTACGGGTAGAAGCCGTTATATGGAAGTACCTAGAGTTACAGTCACCATTCTTGAGCCATAATTGTTTGGCCTTTTATTACCAGAATACTTCTTACTGGGCTAGAATAGCATTGTAGAGCGTCTTTAACTCCTCAAATTTTTTGATGGAATCCGCATCCCTTCTAGCCCTGAGCCATTTCATTTTAGACTTGTAATCAGCAAGCTGAGCTTTAAACCTCTTACGTAAATCATCTCCCCACTCTAGAAGGTCCTTACCACATTTATCAATTTTCTCTAGGATTGTACACCCCACGCTACTCTGCTAACTATGAGTAACGACGTCAGAGCACTCTGGTTCATTCAACCATACATTTTCAAACCTGAACCAATAGCGTCGACCGAAAAGGACATCACTTCCAAAATCCAATAGAATTGGAGAGTGATCAGAAGTTGTAGCTTCCAAGTTTCGAAGCTTGAAAAAACTAAAAGAATTAAGCCAAGCTATTGAGAGTAGTGCTCTATCCAAGCATTCTTTAATCCCATCATCTAAACCTCTATGACGTTCCCAAGTGAATGGGTACTCATCCATCCCAATATCCACAAGACCATTATCCTCTACTGCCTTCCAAAACCCATTCAACAGCCAATGGGGGTGAGCAAACTTAACTCTTTTCTCCTTCAAATGCAGTATATCATTGAAGTCCCCTATACAACACCATGGAAGGGGAGATTTAGAGCTAAGAGATCATAAAAGATCCTAAGAGTGATGGCGATTCCTATGATTCAGGTCCCCATAAAATCCTATTAGTCTCCACTCCATCATATTTAAGAGATGAATGGAAACATCTATATGACTTTTAGGAAATCCTAAAAGCTTCACCGTGTCTTTATCTCTCCAGAAAAGGGCTATGCCATCTCTGTGCCCACTGCTATCAACAAAAAAACTCATTTGGTTAAGAAATGATTCCAAAGTTGTATAAATGAGACACCTAAGCATTCTCCAAAATTTTATTAGACCTACCACCATTCACATATTACATGCATCCCTCTATCATTTTTTTATTAGAATTTCTCCCTCTTTTCTTTTTAATAAATAAGAAGGTCATATGACATAAGTATCAATAGACTATATAGTAAAAAGTAGTCATCCTCTTTAAATTAACAACAGCAGGATTTAAACTCCAATGTGACCTAAAAATCTCTCTCTCTTTAAGAATACTACTTCAACCCCAATGTGGTTTATGATCAGACTTAATTTACTAAAAAAAGAAATGTGAAAATAAATAGCTTTAAAAATTTTGCTACAAAAAGATGAGAATGATAGTATCAACTTCGAAACTTAGCTAAGTAGAGAGTTATTTAAATTTCATACCTCCTTTAAACTTAGATCTATACATTAGTTTCTATCTTTTCCAAGCAAGGAACCTATTTTCATTTGATTACTCCGCTAAAATCTAGATATAAGATTATTCAGTTTTTGAAAGAAAACCTTCAAAAGACTAAAATAAAACATGGTCTAGGTTGGAATAAAAGTTAGGAAATATTTTGTAAAAGTTTTTCAAGTAGCCTAAGATAAATGATTTTATTTTCAACCTTGAGATTTGGATTCAAAATTTATCTTTAAGAAATCTAAAAGGAACAAATTTTGATCTGCCTAAAATTGATGGGAGGCCTAAATATTTTACTAGTTAACCTCATTTTCTTCATGTTTAAAAATACTTAAGGTTTGTTGTCTAAAAAAAATGGGAGTGTTGGTGCCAAAAAAAAAGACATGATAATTTATTAATCGTGTAGATGCAACTCCATATTTTTGCATAATAAATAAAAAACCTATAAGTTTCGCATTGACAACCTTTGCCAAAAAAACTAAAAGTGAGCATTTACAATATATTCCTAATCGAGGGACATCTCTTAGTAATTTTAAAACCTTAAAGATAATCAGTTGCAAGAGATTTATCACATCTCTTAGTAATTTTAAAACCTTAAAGATAACCAGCTGCAAGAGATTTATCAAGTATGGCATCCATAGCTTTTGTGCTAAATAAGAAAAAAGAGCTTTGATAAAAGATCACTTTGTCTAATTCATATACAAGGTCTACTCATAGAAGATGAGGAGCCATTTATAAGAATTGAATATGACACCAATTTAATGCATTGTCTAATTCAACCTATGAATTTGGCATAAAAATTTAATTTTATGTCTACTCCTAAAATCTTTAATTAAACATATCACAAATCTTAAATATGTCCAATTTAAATGGTCAAAATTGAAAAAAAAAATCAAAAGCAGAAGTCCGTAAAAGTTTAAAATGCTCTATGGGCTACCAAGATATTGTTGGGTTCCAGGTCACATATACGCAGCGGAAAATAAAATATTTTGACCCTAAGAACCCCACCAAGATCTAAGTAGTTCAGATTAAATTAATTTAATCGGGTGTAAAATCTTACCAAGACGAGTTCAAAGGCAAGATTGTAGGAAGGAGGAGAGGAGGTTCACTCCGGTGACACCCTACCTCGAGCTTTTAGTTTTCTTCATTCGGATTACATATGCTACTATAGAGCACCGTCCTCTACTGGTATCCACATGAACAGATCACCCAAAATGAACTCGGCGTGCTAGCACCTTTTCTCTCAATTTTTCTCTCTGTGTTTTTTATTCTCAAAGAACGTATGTTTGTGAATGATAGATGTGCAGAGAACTCTAATTCTATATATGATATATAACTATATATATATCCATATCAATTAAGGTTTGGAGAGTCCTACTCAAATACCAAAACTATTTTGGTTTATTATCCTTTATTTATATTTATATATATATCCTAAAACTATTTTAGATATATATTTATAATATATTTTTCCTTTTAAAATTTAATTATGATAACTTTTACCATAAATAAATTTTAACCATTTACACATAAGAGAGATAATTATCTAATTGGACTAATAAGCTCAATATAAATATAAACATCTAATTGGGCTAATAAGCTCAATAAATTTTAACCATTTACATATAAGAGAGATAATTATCTAATTGGGCTAATAAGCTCAATATCCATTTTGGGTCTGTTCTATGTGTGTGACCCTGTAGGTTCACATAACATT
>CATIWO010085458.1:0-17786 GCA_949673435.1 Macaranga tanarius | reverse complement strand
AGGAGATTAACATATATACTAAAAAATCAATACATACATGTTTTGGAATTTAATTACGCATTTATGGCATTTTATATATTTTTTTTCAAGTGTGATGAGTCAATTTTCAGATCACCTAACTATGATCTTTTTTGGTCATTTAGTTAATAAACACAGGGAAAAGTATGTATAAAAAGAACTCGTGATTTGTATTAATTTATCATAAAAATTATGGTTTTAAAATTTAGAAAAATATAAATCGTAACTTTTTGTTGTATTTTTATTATCATGTATGTACATACCCACATTATTTTAACGAGGGAAAATATTTTAAAAAAATGAGAAATAATAAAAAAGAAAATATAGGTTTATGTCTTAATCAATCTAATCATACGTCCAACACAAAATACAAATACAAGACAAGAATTGTTCGCACTACATGTCCAAATAGCCTCCTCATTTTTCTACCACGACATGCCTTCTTTTTTTTTAATTATTATTTTAACCAATGTTTTTAGGATAAGATCAATTATAGTATTATGATATAGGAATAATAATAAGAAAAATCATCTTTATGGATTAAAAAAAAAATGGAGTGATTGTTGGTTCTCATACTTTAAGCAACAAAACATAGCCTATCTTATGAATTAAAATAAATAAAAGGTTTTGATGTAAAGTCCAAACATGCTAATAGTGTTTGGATAATGGAGTCATTGTTTTTATGTTGTATACTTTATTCTCCTTTTTCCATGTTTCCATCAAGACTTTTGCTATCCTGTTTGGGAATTGGATTGCCTATTCTGTCAGCTTGATTGCTATTTTTGTTTGTCTTTTTTTTTTTTTCTTTTTTTTTGAAAGCAATGTGATAAAATGTAACATATATAAATATATATATTATTTTATCATTTTGATCAATCATGGTCTATAAAAGCATATTCATAGAACAAAAATAAATAAATAAAAAGACACAATATTTACATAGTTGTTTTTTTTGTATGCCTAATGTTGTGCCAACCATAAATTTTATAACAAATATAAAACAAGAATGAATAATTTTTTTAAAAAATCTCTAATAATTAATGTTGACATAAAAAATAAAAATATTTCGACTTATTTATCAATCTTGCATTCATAAAATCTACTTAATGATATAAGACAATAAGAGGTCTTCTACTGGCTAAAAAAAATATTCTATTTATTTTAAAAAAATTAATTGAAATGAATCAAATGGTAGGCCAATGACAATTTTAAAACCCATATTTCATATTAAAAAAATAATAAATACATATAATTTATTATTACCTCATGCGAGAAAATAATCGTCATCAACTATACAATAAACGTTTGTTTAAAAAAAAAAAAAAGCAAGAAACGTAATTATCCACAAAACAAATACCGTAGCAACATCAGGCATTCAAATTTAAAAACTCTGTATATATTAAAAAAATGAAAAATAGCTCATTTTCTTTCCAGTAACCCAGGAAAAAATATATATATTTATTATTATTATTATTATTAGCGTCGTCGATTCATTTCTCATTTCATATTTTCATTTCGCAAATTCTCTCTCTCAGATCTGATTTCCCTCCAAATTAACAAAAACACAAACCCTAATTCATCACCACCAAAATGTTCAGATTCGAACAGGAAAAGATCAGGAAACGAATTTGATTTCCGTTTCCTGTTTCCAGGAGCTTCAAAAATTCCGTTGCGCAAATTGCCGGAGCTTTTTTTAATTTTTTTCAACTGCTTTTCTTTTCTTTTCTCCGCTCCTGATATGGCCGCCGACGCGCTCTCCGTGATTCCGGCCTCCGTTCTCCGTAATCTCTCCGATAAGCTTTACGAGAAGCGCAAAAATGCCGCTCTTGAGGTTTTTTTTTTTTTATTATTATTATTTTCTAGGGTTTTGAAATGGTTTAATTGAGCGATGATTGTGTTTTTTTTTTGGTTAGGTTGAAGGTATAGTGAAGCAGTTAGCGTCGGCTGGAGATCATGATAAGATATCTGCGGTGATCAATTTGTTGACTACGGAGTTTACTTACTCTCCTCAAGCTAATCACCGTAAGGTTTGTATGGAAACCGATTACTCCCATAGAATTAGAGTTTATTTTGTTTGATTTATTTTATGGAAACGAACCTTTTGTATTTTTTTTTTTTTTTTTTTTTTAAATTTGGTGCTGCAGGGTGGATTGATAGGATTAGCTGCTGCAACTGTAGGGTTGACTGCTGAGGCAGCTCAACATCTTGAGGTAATTGATCTAATATTACTCTCTATACTCATGTTAATACATGATTTTGTTTAGTTGTCGAAGTGATAAAAATTTCAGTTGAAGCTTTATAATGTTTATATGGATTTTTTTCATTTTAGATAATTATGTAGGGCAATTTTTCATGTAATTGGGGCAACTATCTTTTTTGACGGAAGATTGTATTAGGACTAAAATTAGGTTTTAGTGTAAATTCTTACACAGTGATTTTGTTGTGTTTGGGATATTGGAAGTTGGAACCAACAACCTATGGTACGTGGAAATTACGACTTATATTTCTTGTTATAGTATTAGAATGAATTACGAGTATTATATGTATCCAAGTGGAATTTGTGCTACGTAATGAACTGATACCATTTTGTTTGGGTTACATATTCATAGTAATAAAATATTGTTTTGTAGTCCATAAATTTTTTAGGTAAGTAGGTTTAAGTTCTAGAAGATGACAAAAGGTAGATTTAATGTCTTTGGTTGTAAAGGATTGAATAATAAAGGATGTAGAAGTATATTGGCATTCTCTAGGCTCAAATTATAAATTTATAATATATTTTGGTCAACTGAGGAATGCGTAGTATGTTCTCCTAATATAGATGCACTAAAATGAGGTTTATGGACCTATCGAACACTGAATTTGCAAGGCAGAATACTTTGTGCTTTTTGAGAGAGGTTTATAGCATTGTCCATGCGAAAAGCATTAAGTGTTCTGCCAAAGGCCATTTCATAGCCCATGCTCTTGTTGTTGCTAATGAAATTTCTAAAACAGCATTTGCCAGTTTGTAAGAAAGTACCATGATTATAAGTTCTGTACATAATATACTTAGTATTAGCCTGATAGGTAATGGTTTCTGTGTTTTTTGTGGATAGTTCTGTAAAAAATGTATATTACAAAGGATTTACCTTGCAAAGAACTTGCTAAGGGATAACAATTGAGAAAATGTCTTAAGCTAGCCATTGGCGCAAGACCTACTTTGTGGAATCATGATTGATGATCCTGGTTAATTTGTTGATGGTTGATTTCTTTCCACACCTTGGAATTTGTTTATGAAATTTGTGCCGTATCGCTGGGAATATGGAAAGTAATATTTTGTAATATTTTTTTGCTTTCATGGGGTTATTCATTGTTTATTATTCAGTACTCTCAAACATGGTTGAAATGTCTTCCTTGTACTTATCTGCCGTCTTGGATGAATCTTATCAGCAAATTGTGCCACCTGTGCTCAATTCTTTTTCTGACCAAGATAGCAGAGTTCGTTATTATGCTTGTGAAGCCCTGTATAACATTGCAAAGGTTAGAATGGAATAGTTTTTTTTTTTTTTTTTGTATTTAATCATTTGCATTTTTTCTTTTTCCAAATTTATACAGGATTTAACGTGCCATATCTTATTGATGTGCAGGTGGTGAGAGGAGATTTTATTATATTCTTTAATCAAATTTTTGATGCTTTGTGTAAGCTTTCAGCAGACTCAGATGCCAATGTACAAAGTGCAGCTCATCTTTTGGATCGGCTGGTGAAGGTAAATAATTGCTCTCACCTACAAGTTTTTTCTGGTTACCCACATTGGTAGATAGGAACCCTTAAAAGTTGAAATTAGCTCATATTTTATTATAATGAAACAGGATATTGTTACTGAAAGTGATCAATTCAGGTATGTTACTATTGGATATGCCTGTCAAGATCAACAAGAGACTTTCTTAAGAGCCACATTAATCGTATTTCTAATGTTTGTGTGGTGTTCTTTCTATTAGCATTGAAGAATTTATACCATTGTTGAGAGAACGGATGAATGTCCTGAATCCATACGTCCGCCAATTTTTGGTTGGGTGGATCACCGTGTTGGATAGTGTTCCAGATATCGATATGCTGGGTTTTCTGCCTGATTTTCTTGATGGTAACTATCTGAATTCTTATCTGCTTATTGCTGCTTAAAACATGTCACTCATGAAATTCTGTATGGCCTCAGGTTTGTTTAATATGTTGAGTGATTCTAGTCATGAAATAAGACAGCAAGCTGATTCTGCTCTTTCTGAGTTTCTCCAGGAGATCAAAAACTCCCCAGTAAGACATCTACTTAAGATTAAATTTCAAATGAGAGTTTTTGCTTCTGGTCACTTATAGAAAAGCTTGTTTTGTGTGGTTGTGTATTGGCTCTCAAGAAATTATATGATTTGATATCAAGCATTTTGACATAAAAACAAAATCTTTTGTTCATTTTTAATTTTCTGACTCGAGCAGTGCTACTGTTGAAGTCTGTAGATTATGGTCGAATGGCTGAGATATTGGTGCAAAGGGCAGCTTCTCCAGATGAATTCACTCGATTAACAGCTATCACATGGGTAAGTAGGCTCAGTCACATTTTACTCACGTGGATATATGCATGTGTCTACCCTTCTAATGTCATTGGAAACTATTATTGGCAATCAACTATTCTGCATTAGAAACCTTTATTGCAATTTGTTGCTTCATTTGATTTATTTCAGCTCTTTATACTTTTTTGATGATGCAGATTAATGAGTTTGTAAAACTTGGGGGGGACCAACTTGTTCCTTACTATGCTGATATCCTAGGAGCCATTCTTCCTTGTATATCAGACAAAGAAGAGAAAATTAGAGTGGTAAGCTAGTTTACAGTTTAAACCTTTTTGAGCAGACTTTTTCTGCTGAAGTATATTTATGCTAATAATCTTTCTTTTTGTGGCATTAGGTTGCTCGTGAAACCAATGAAGAGCTTCGGTCAATGAATGCTGATCCTGCTGAAGGATTTGATGTTGGAGCAATACTTTCCATTGCAAGGAGGTGTAGTTTTTGTAACCTGAGTTTAAAATGGAAAAAATGGAAAAAAATCTGCATTGAACTATTGCTTGCAATTGCCTTTTGTCATAGTACTTCTGCCTCATGAAGAGTTATGCTGGAAGTGCTCACCATAGTCTTCTGTTTGAATTTAAAAAAATGATCAACTTTAAAATGATTTTGTATTGATAGTTCACCTTTTTAACCAATCAGGCAATTATCTAGTGAGTGGGAGGCTACTCGCATTGAAGCATTGCACTGGATATCAACCCTTTTAAACAGGCATCGTGATGAGGTAATTGAGCATCTCAGATATGTTTATAAATATTCAATACTGTAAATCAAAGTAAAATGTTTTTTGAATTTTTAAAACACTTCTGTAGTTGAAAGCAGTTTTGAAATTATAACACTCGTCTAGAGTTCCAGAACAATATGTACCTGATCTTCTGGTATTTTTTCTGCATATGATAAAAGATTGTTGAATATCAATATCATAAATCAAAGTCAGATCATTTTTTAATTTTCAAAACACTCCTGTAGCTGGAAACATTTTTGAAATTAAAACACTCCCCGAGTTCCAAACCATATCTACCTGCATCTTCTGGCATTCTTTCTGCGTAGGGTGAAAGATTGTTGATTTAACTTATATTCAGGGATGTGCAAGTGTGTAACAGTAAAATGATACTTTATTAGGTAACACTAGAGGGTAGGTCCTTTAACATGCTTTGCAATGGGAAGAGATTCATATTCTTCACTTTCACTGTAGAATTGGTTTGGGCTTTATATATTTTTGCTGAAATTGTGTTCATCTTTTTCTGATCAAGGGTGGGAACTAAATATGTATAGTGTTTTACTTATATTATTCAATTTGAAACAGGTCTTATCTTTTCTGAATGACATATTTGATACCCTTCTGAAAGCCCTTTCAGATCCGTCAGATGAGGTAATCATGTATAACAGCTGTATGTTATGACTCTGACCATTTTGTTTATTTGTGTTTTGTGTTCATTTCATTATCACAGTTATTTGATATCCATTTTAGTTTATTGTGCTTTTAATTCAGCACGTTACTCTCTTATTGCCTCTCGAATTGGAATCTTGCTATTGGTTCTCTTTGTTTCAGTTTGCAAAATGTATTATATTGAAATAGTACTCTCAATATATCATCATTTTTGCGTCATGTAGCCTGTAGTCCTGAACGAGTTGGAAATTGGAATTGAGGAAATGTTATGGTGTGAAATTTTTAAGAATGCAAAATTTGCTTATCCATTTTGGAGTTCTTTATTACTTAAATTTGTGTTTCATATCCTTTTTAAATCGCAAGATAGCAAACTAGCAGAAACGAATCCCTGGACAGAAAAGGATTAAAATACTAGTTCATAGATGGTGAACCTGTATTGATTTTTTTCCCCATTTAGCATCGAAGAGAGCTAAATATCATTAGTCATTAGATTATTAGCCCATGCAAAGTTTATCATGGGTCATATGCCTTGTTAATACTTGGTTATGAAAATGAGTCAAAAAGAACAGAAAATTGAGTCATAGCATTCTGTAGTTCAATGTATATCCTCCTCCCCCTTCTTTTTCTAAAAATAGTGTTTCTTATTTATTTAATATTGTTCAATTCTGATTATCTTACCAGGTGGTACTGCTTGTTCTTGAGATTCATGCATGCATAGCGAAAGATCTTCTTCATTTCCGTCAACTTGTTGTTTTCTTGGTGCATAATTTCCGTGTTGATATTTCTCTTCTGGAGAAGTGGGTATCTCTCTCTTAATCTTTCATTTATATATATATATATATATATATATATTTTTTTTTTCTTATGTTCCATGATTTGCTACTGGAACTTTATCAGGAAGCATGAATAATCTTCATGTTTGCTTATGCTGCAAATCTTCTCTCTTCTCTTAGGCGTGGGACTTTAATAATCCGAAGACTCTGTGTACTTCTAGATGCTGAAAGGGTATATCGCGAACTTTCCACAATACTAGAGGGTGAAGCTGACCTGGATTTTGCGTCTATTATGGTTCAGGTTTAGTCGTTTTTCTGAAAAGTAAAATGAACCATCTTCATTAGTTCTCCTACATAAAGCTGCATTGGTACATAATATAATTGAACCTTTTAATAAAGGTTAAAACCATCTTTTTCCTTTTTTCCTCCTTTGTTCAATCTCTAATTGCTTAATTTATCTATCTTTTTCAGGCTTTGAATTTGATCTTACTTACATCTTCCGAATTAGCTGAGCTTCGAGATCTTTTAAAACAATCACTTGTGAATTCTGCTGGTAAAGACTTATTTGTTTCCTTGTATGCTTCATGGTGCCATTCACCCATGGCAATCATAAGCCTTTGCCTATTAGCACAGGTAAGAATTTAAAACTGTTTGACATTCACATGCTTATAATCTTTCTCAGTCCATCTGTCTTGAGTTCCTGCTAATCTAACTTTTTGTTGCACATGTGCTCATTTGTTGTTCAGACGTACCAGCATGCAAGTGTGGTGATTCAATCACTGGTAGAGGAAGATATCAATGTCAAATTCTTGGTTCAGTTGGACAAGCTAATTCGATTGCTAGAAACTCCAATCTTTGCCTACCTTAGATTGCAGGTTATCATTGAAACACAGTTACAGTTAGAACCTTTCTACTCGGCTAAAAAAAGTGTGCTTAGTTTTGTTGTACTTTATTAGGGTGTAGAAAAAATTTGATTTGCTTCATGTATTTGCTAATTATTATTTTTTAATTCATTGCATGGCCATCTTATTACCAGTATCCTGGGTTCAAAAGTTGCTCTGTTGAGTGGGCTCTCATTTCTGCTATCATATTTTCCCATGCTTCTCTCTGGCTACTTCTTGCAAGATTTTGCTTAAGTCTATTTATTAAGTCTTGCTTCCCTCCAATGGAGTTTGCATATTTTCATTTTTGATGGGATATTGATGTGCTATATTCAAGCAAGGCCACCAGTGGTCTTGCCTCTAAATCAGTGTTTCCCTTCTTAGTATTGCAATATAGGCCCCATAAATCAGAAACAGCGAATTACGGTTGGCTGGTTACGCTAGTAAA
The DNA here is from genome assembly GCA_949673435.1 of Macaranga tanarius. Classification (NCBI taxonomy): domain Eukaryota; kingdom Viridiplantae; phylum Streptophyta; class Magnoliopsida; order Malpighiales; family Euphorbiaceae; genus Macaranga; species Macaranga tanarius. Next base: position 9,689 of record CATIWO010085458.1, on the reverse strand, counting down.
TACATGATCTGTATTTTTGGTGATTAATGCTATTCAAAACTTCTACCAGGTTATGATGGTTGGCTAGTTTATTGTTTCTGCATTGCCTGCCTTATTTAGTGGGAATATTTTGTCCGAGTATTTTAATAATCTTGTTTTTGCAGCTTCTTGAACCAGGAAGATATACTTGGTTGTTGAAAGCTTTGAACGGTCTCCTCATGTTACTTCCCCAGGTAAAACTAGATATCATATTTAGTTGTTTTCTAATTTCATTGTCACCATAATGGGTAAAAGCTGCTACTTTAGAGTTTAAACACATGATTGTGCCCATCTGTTCAATGTACATGTGTGTAGGGGTGTTCATGGCCTCCGAAATGGCCGAACTGAAAACTGAACCGACCCTATTTGGTTCGGTTCGGTTTGCATTTTTAAAATTTTCGAATTTTTTGAACCGAACCAAAATTTGGTTTGGTTCGGTTTTATGTAAATAAAAGTTCTATTAACTGAGATAACCGAAATAACCGATTTTTTTATTTTTTATTTTTTATTTTAATTTTTCTAAATATTTGTTAAAAATATATACAAATTTAATATAAAAATAATCAATATTTTAAAATTTTTGGTTCGGTTCGGCCGGTTCGGTTTTTTACCCAAAAATTTCGGTTCGGTTCTAATTTTTTCAAATTCGGTTATTTCGGTTCGGTCAGAAAATTGCCCAAAAACCGACCGATGAACACCCCTACATGTGTGGGTAAGGATGGGGCTTTGCTCATGTGCTTTTTGTTTAGTTCCAGTTCTCATGATGCATCATAAGCTTAGGATATAATTAATTTCTATTACTGGTGATGTACTGACTATCTTGGTGGATGCAAAACTTCTGGAAAGAAACATAAAAAATGAAAGCAAAACATAGTACTTCTGTAATAAGCAAAGCCTGCCTTAGAAAAAATGTAGAACAAATTCACGACTCCAAAATTTCGAGTTCTCTGTTTTTTGTATCAGTAATTCGTGATTTCTGCTTTTAGTCCATAGTCTCTTATTTTGCTTTTTCATTTGATTCTTGATCACAGCAAAGTGCTGCTTTTAAGATACTACGTACTCGTTTAAAAACTGTTCCTTCATATTCCTTCAATGGCGATCAAATCAAGCGAACATCTTCAGGAAACCCCTACTCCCAAATTCTACATCACATTCCAAGTGGATCTCAAATCTCTGAGGATGGTGAAGTAAATCAGGAGGGTGGGAATTCTAGTTTGCATAATGGAATTAATTTTTCTTCAAGATTGCAAGAGTTTGAGCAAATGCAGCGGCAGCATCGCACACATGCAAAGGCACAGGCTCAGTCTCGCAACAGTTCTACTTCTTCATCAAAGGTTTACAGAATTTCTGCTAACTGTTAATGTATTTTACTAATCCTTCGTGTTTATGCTTTATTTTGGAGTTACATTTCATGCAGGAAGTACAAAGACCAGAAGAACCCCGGCGGCAAACCTCTGCGTCAGATATGAATAGGCCACCTTCAAGGTCATCTAGGAGAGGCCCTGGGCAGTTACAACTTTGAACATGATATGTCCTGCATTTATTTCAGAGGCAACTGTATGTTCATATCAGCATACAGAGGAAGTGGATGAGATCTGGTATAAATTGTAAAATTGTATATCTTAGTTTGTTCTGTTAAATTTGTGGAGGTTGGGAATAGTAAAAATTGGGTTTTGAACTAAGATAAGCCTGGGCTTTCCCGAGCTATTCTTTTCTCTTTGTAAACAGAGTACGCCCATGTGGTTCTGTTATTTTTTTATTGAAAACCATATGGGCAAGAGCCAAGTGCAAAATATTTTAGAGAATATGCAGTTTGTTTTTATCTTGTCCACTGCTGTTATGGCGCCCCTATAAAATAAGGAATCAGCTGATTTATGTACACATCATTTTTAGCCCCAATTTACGACTCTTGTTGATTAATTCTTTGCATTTCTCTTCGTTCATGTTTATGTACTCTGCTTTCATTTCATTTCACAAATACTGCGTAAGCAATGTTCTTTTGATCTCTTTTTTTGACTCTAAAAATATAGCTGCACTGATACTTCTAAATTCAAATGGTGCTCGGGTGGTGGATGCGGCTGAGGTTTGGTAGTCAAAACATGTGCTTCTCAAATGTTTCTTGTCCATTGGTAGTTTTTGTACGAGCATTGCAATGTTGTTAAATTGATTGTGTTTAACGAGTTTTCATTCCCTGTAGCACATCATGTGCTTTTCAAATTTCCATGATCGTTCCAGCTGATGTCGATTGAAGCTCTTGTTAATCCTTATTTTGTCATCCCAAAGAATTATAAATTTTGTCGACCATCTTCAATATGATTGTTTATCATCAGGGAATTAAGTGACTCGATTATGACTATTCTTATTCTCATTGGCCTGCTCCCTTTGCTATCAGTAAGAAAAAGAAGCACTGCATCATGTGCGTTTGGAGTTGCCGTTGAAAAAAGAAGCATAACATTATCAATTATTGCTCTTGCATTTCTCAGTTTCTCGAGTTGTGAGCAATAATTGTACGGTACCTGCTCACAAATGTCGGCTGATTCCCGGACAGGGTTTGAATGTCTTGTTCCTAGCACAGATTTCACTTTGGTAAATCTCAGAAGGTTCACCAAAATAACCAACCCTAAAACAAATTTTGCCAGTGCTCCTTGTGGCGCCAAAAAACGTACAAACCTTAAGCTGAGAGATTTATTTACTGCTTTAATGTTGAGTTAATCAAACATGCTTGACTATTAACAACTCTCAGACTTTATCTCGGCCATATTGCAAATTTGCAATAAAAAAGTAGTACATAAGAGACGAAGTTACAAGGACCATAACTTACTATACAAAATTATACATTGGATAACCTTCTGTTACGCCATCACACAGAAGAAAAACTAGCCAATTCTTGCTTTCACGCCCTTTTAATGCAAAGCCAAAGCTAAGTTCTTTTCTTTTCCTCTCCCCCACTCTCTTTTATCTTTCCACTCGGGAAAAACTATATTTCATCAGCACATATCAAAAGCCAAGAGATGACAAGAATATGATGTTCACAGAGCATAGATTTTCTCCATATCAGAGTTGTACTCATCAATATCTGATATGTTATGGGAGTATGACCATGAGAAAGACTTACTTCCACTAGCTCTTTTTATGCGCCTTTGGGAATCCCTGAAAGCTCCGAAACGTTGTCGGAAAACAAAGTAGCACATGCTTGCAAGTGTTCCAACAAGAATTGGTGCTCCCATTAAGGTTATTGTTATAGCCATCCATGAACCACGCTTACCCACAACCACAAAAGCTATGGACAGAAAAGACCCACAAGTGCAAGCACAGGCAGCCCACATCAGCTTGTTAACAACAGATACAACCTGTTTCTGAGCTGTAGTGTCCCAGGCCACTAAAGTGATCTGAACCACCACCACAGCTAGAGAAATGAAGAGAGAGGTTGCATTTAGAAGGCAAAAAACTCGGAAACCAACACTGTCAGCTATCTTAGCCTTCCCAACTTCACCTCCATCTGTTTCATATAGTCCAGGCAAGTTGAATATAGCTAAGAAAGCAATTGAGGCAAAAAGAACAGCAACAACTGTTATGGAGTTGGTGGTATTTTGGACAGCCTCTCTGTGAAGTTTTCTTAGCTCTTTTGCAATGCCCGAAACTCTTCTGTTAGTTTTCTCATTTTGTATGAGCTGCGAGTGGACCTCATGTTTTATATCACTTACAGTTCTCGTAAGTTCCATGGCTTCATCCACTTGACCAACATATCTAGCATGCTTGGCACCAGCCTCTGAGAGAGCTTCCATGATTTCTATTGAAGATTCTCCATATTGGAGTTTATCAGCCAAATCCATTGCAGTTTCATGCTGATTATTGATGACATTGACATCAATAGATGTATAGCTTAGCAAAAAGCCCACTATCTGAAACACATAAAAAAGAATATAAGTACCTGAAATGGCCAGAAAGAAAAAAAAAATCCAATGCAATCTTATAGATGAAGTCACACAGAAGCAATTCTATTGCCACTGCAACTTAATTTTAGGAAGAAGATTCTGGTCGTAATAGAGAACTGTGCTAACTCAGGTTTATGACTAGTATGGCAGTTGTCTGTTTGGTTGTGTTGAAGGGATGTTGACGAAGGCATATAAATTCTTTATTCAGTGGTACATCTTGTTTAGCTAATCACTAAGTTTCTTATTTATCGAATGTGCATAAACTCACATGTGAGCCCAGGATCATATAAGCGACACAGAAATAATTTTTTTTTTTAGATTTAGGCAGGAGAAGGAAATAAGGACATTTGTGTTGGAAAAGCATTTGTCTTTACATTTGACCTCATCCTGCAATATGCAATTGGGAATGAACTTAAAAGGTTTACGATGAGTCTCTGAGGTTACCAGCAGCCAGAAAACAGAAATCAACAATTTTAATGTGAAAATTTGCACACAAAATTTTACCCTCCTATATTATTTTATGTTTTGATTATGAATTAGTTGCACTTCTCACTCATATGGGTTCATCCCTGAAGAGCAGTGCTAATAGAATTCAAAAAGAGACAGAAAAATATGGTAGCTTATATAATCCACCTCGCTAATAAAATAAAGAATAAAACAAAACAAAGCATGTTGCCTACTGTACTCCGCATGTGAGGTGATGACTAAGAGAAGTTAATGACAAAGCTCATGTGACATATTTCCATTTTGAACTTGAAATGAATTAACAAATTACCTGTGGACGAGATTTCCTCGTGGCTATATGCACTGCCGTGTTACCCTTCTTGTCACGCTCATTAAGTATTGAGCAATCAGCAGTTAATATCTCATCTACTACAGCAGTACTCTGACCCTTTACAGCCATATGAAGAGCAGTTTGGCCTTTCTTATCTTTGATGCGGACAATTTCTCGATCGCGGTCTATAAGTGCTTTTACCATTTCAACAAGGCCGTACCTAGCCGTTGTATGCAATGCAGTTTTTCCATTTTTCCTCACTATCCTTAATGAGCTGACATCAGCATCCAAGATGGCATTAACTACATCCAAATGATCTTGAACAGCTGCTGAATAAAGAGGGCTAGTATTTGTGGAATCGCATGACTTGCAAAGCTCAGGCCAAATGCTCAAAAGTTCCTTCACAATTCCTAAAACCAACAGCAAATGACATATAAAATCAAATAGCCTGCCAAACACTTAATTCAAATTACTCGTGGCAAGGCATACTCATAGGTATAAATGTCGAATAGAAGAGTCCCATGTGAATGAAAGTATGAAACTTGAATATGATGAGCAAAATTCAATAACCCTTTATGATTATTAGGCAAGCAAATTTAATACTTCCCTATGAAGATAAAAAAACTTTCTATTAGCAGCTCTGAAACTTGAAAATGTTAATGTATACAAGCTTGATCGTTAACTTCCAATAAGCATAAAAAGTTAAGTAACTCAAGCTTACCAAATTAATTACAAAGGCTTGCCAATATAGAATTAAACTAATTACAACAGCAAGTGCAACTTTAGTAATCACACACACACACAAAAAAAGAATTAAAAGCAAGTTCCTATTAAAAAAAAAAAAAAGCAAAACAGACCAAACACTGAAGCTTAGAAGGAACCACAGAATTCGAAACATACCCAAATGACCCTTCTTAGCAGCAACATGGAAAGCATTCATATCAGACTTGGACCTAATCTTGACAGCTTCAACATCACAAAACTTGACCAAATACCTAAAAACCTCTTCTAAATTATTGTCTGCAGCTATATACAACACAGTCTCTCCTGCATCAGTTTGCATAGTCATTAGATCAGAAACAGGAGAGGACCCATCAGACGGCTCATCTTTTGTTAACTTCTCCACAATCTCTTTCACAGAATCAATATCACCTGATCGCACAGCTGAGAAAAAAGATTGGTGGGTCAAGAAGCGAAATGATTTTGCTTCCAACATAATTAAGCTCAGATGTCAGATCTCTCCCTCTTCTTGCTCTCTACTTTCTATACATCTATAAACACAAGTAAATATAAGATGATGGATAAAGAAAGAGCCTTTCTTGTTCTTGAGCTGTTAAAGAGCAAGAAAGATGCTTTTTTTTTTTTCTTTAAAGATTTCTTTCCTTAAAGAAAGAATCTAACTTTCTCTGCTATTTCTTGATTTCAATAAGTGGAGAAGACAAGGTGTAAAGGATTACAACGGAGGGTTGTGGTGGATATGAGTTGATTTGGGTGTTTTTTTTCTTTTGATTAATTATTGTGTTTGGACTTGTGGAGATGATGATGATAACAATGGGGTCATCTATTTGAGACTATTAACGAATCAATCAAATCCTGTTGATGATAAGAGTTTACTTTACTATTTAGGTTCTTTAAGATTTTTGTTTTTTTTTGGGTGGTTAAGGTCAACAGAGTTGTCATCTAGTTACTTGTCAGTATTATTCAACCATAAGGTTTTTTTTTTTGCTCTTATTTATAGACAGCATCACAACAACCATAAAAACATAACCATGACAATTGACACAGTTTAGAGGGTGAGAGAAAAGAATGGTAAATATTTTTTTTAAAATAGTAAAGTAAACAATTTAAGCTTAAATTTAAGAGTTTCAACTCATATTTTAGCTTTAAAAATTACATAAATAAATAAATAAAAATATTGATAATTAGGTACTATTCATATTGTTATTTAGAGTACAATTAGTAACATGTGTGCCATTTTAAAGGCCGTTTTGGATAAGCGTTTTGTTCAGCATTTTGTGAAAAAAATTAACATCGCGTTTGTTTTGGCATTTGTGAGCGTATGCGAGTGTTTTCTATGCAAAAGAAATGTTTAAATCCAACAACTCTAATTTGGAGCTGTTGGAACATTCTAAAGGCGTTTTATTTTTTTTCCTTTTCTATCTTTAATTATTTTTTAACACCAACTAATTTATCTACAATACAACACCAATTTCACATATTACTATAGCATTTTAAAAAATAAAATATACCACGAGAATGAGAAAATTATGTTGAATTTTATGTCGTAAACCGTTTCGAAAACAGACATAAAAAATGGTAATTTGATGAATAGTATTATTCACACACTGCCAAAAAGTTGTGGTATTTTATAAAACAAAATATACCATGAGGAATAAAAAATTATGTGAAATTTTTTAGCCGCATGCATTTTGGAAATGGATGTCGGAACAGTAATTTTATGAATAGTAACTTTTGCATGTTACTATTCACACATTATGAAAAATTGTGGGATTTTTAGAAAACAAAATATATCACGAGAAAGAGAAAATTACGTGGAACGTCTTGCCACATGTCGTTTTGGAAACGGATGTCAGAACAATAATTTGATAAATAGTAAAATAGTAACTTTTACATATCACTATTCATGGATTGTAAAAAAATTGTAGTATTTTAGAAAACAAAATATATCACGATGAAGAAAAAATTATGTGGAATTTTTTGCTACAAGCCGTTTTGGAAACGGATGTTGGAACAATAATTTGTTGAATAGTAAAATAGTAACTTTTGCATCAATTTTACATGTTACTATTCACGCAATGACAAAAAGTTGTGGTATTTTAAAAAATAAAATATACCACCAGTAAGAAAAAATTATGTGAAATTTTATGCCGTAAACCGTTTCAGAAACGGAAGTCGGAAATGGTAATTTGATGAATAGTACTATTCACACACTATCAAAAAGTTGTGGTATTTTAAAAAATAAAATATACCACGAGGAATAGAAAGTTATGTAGAATTTTCTAACATGATCCGTTTCGAAAACGGACGTCGAAATGGTAATTTGATGAATAATACTATTCACACACTGTCAAAAAATTGTGGTATTTTTGAAAATAAAATATATCACAAGTAAGAGAAAATTATGTAGATTTTTCTAACACAATCCGTTTCAGAACCAGAGTCGGAATAGTTCATTCAAATAGTGAAAAAAAGTAAATTTACATGAAAATAAAATAGTAAAGTATTGTGAATTTTATTTTCCATGAAAATGAAATAGTAAAAAAAAAGTGAATTTTGCATGAAAATGAAATGTTATTATCAACAATTGTAGTATTGTAAAAAATAAAATATACCACGATAAAGAAAAATTATGTTGAATTTTATGTCGTAAACCATTTCGGAAACGAACGTCGAAAATGGTAATTTGATGAATAATACTATTCATACACGGTCAAAAAATTGTGGTATTTTATAAAAAAAAATACCATGAGGAAGAAAAAAATATGTAGAATTTTCTAACGCAATCCGTTTCGAAAACGGACGTCGAAAATAGTTATTTGATGAATAGTATTATTCACTACTGTCAAAAAATCGTGGTATTTTTTAAAACAAAATATATCACAAGTAAGAGAAAATTATGAAGAATTTTCTAATGCAATCCGTTTTGGAATCGGAGTCGGAATAGTTAATTAAAATAGTGAAAAAAAGTAAATTTACATGAAATTTTGCATGAAAATGAAATAGTAAATTATTGTGAATTTTATTTTGCATGAAAATGAAATAGTAAAAAAAAAGTCAATATTGTTCATTGCACTGTAGCATACTGTTTTTATTTTATTGTGAATTTTATTTTATTGGGTAAATTATATACTTTTATTTATAATTCATTTGATATTTTTTAACTTTTTATATTATGATATTTTTTGTTAATATATTTATATTGACATAAATATATATTTATACACATATAAATAAATTTAAATAATAAGTTGTCCTTATTGGTAATTTCATATTGTAATAGCAACATATTCAATAACTAATCTAAACATATAATTACTAACAACAGTAACAGCTAACTTAACTATAACAGCAACAGTTACGGCTAATCCAAACGGAACGTTAAATGTTTGTATTCAATTGTTGATGGCGATAAAAAGAACTTGACATTTTGACAATTGTGCAAGCAATTCAAGAAAACAATATTACATCCCGCAACAATTTCAAAGATCATGGAAATTGTGATATGAATCAGTGATCTTTTTTCCCTTGAATGATAAAGTCGCTTTTTGAAAATCATTTTGACTTTGCTTTTCTATAATGCATTTTGGGGCTAAAGTGGCAATTCACCCCTTGAACTATCACCCAAGGTACAATTAACCTCAAAATTATTTTTTTGGCTATTTACCCCAAAAAAAATGTAAATTTTGGCTATTTGCCTCAATTTCTCACCAAAATTGGAGAGTGAAGTACACTCTCCAAAATTATAAAAACAAATAGCAATTTATGGCCAATTGGTCAAAAAAATCTAAACCTTTACGAGTTGGTGCAATTTTAGCCCACTTTTTAAATTTTGGCATATCTAGCCTAATTTCATAAATTAGTTGCAATTATAGCCAAAAGTTGATTTTGGTAATAAATTAGTTACAATTAGCTCCCTATATTTTGATACTCTGCAGAAAGACCCCTTACATATTTACATATACCTCCCTAATATTTTTAATATTTAACAAATTAGTCTATATTTTAGCAAAAAAAATAAAAAATAAAAAATTTAATATTTAAAATATAATTTATTTATAGTTTATAAAACTTAAAAAATAAATAATATATTATATTAATATAAAATTTAATTATTCACCAATAATATTAGTAGTTTTAAGAAATTAAATTTTTTGTTTATTTATAAATTTATTTTAATTTTTAAAATTATACATGACACTTAAATTTGTCTATATTTTGAA
>CATIWO010085430.1:0-25126 GCA_949673435.1 Macaranga tanarius | reverse complement strand
TATAACCTGCAATTCTCAAATTCAGGGAATAGGCAACAAAATTCACAGAATTTTGGAATAAACAAAATCTCAATTAATCAACAAAAACTAACTCTGAAAATAACATAAAAATCCTTAAATAGAAAACCCTAAACCTAATTGTAATAATAAAAGAAAATTACGAAAAAGTCCAAAAAACACTAAAACACAATTTTGAAGGCCTAAACGATGGATTTTTACTGATTGTATGAAGAAAGATGGCAGATTTGAGTGGACGTTTCCAACCTTGGCCCATTTCCAATGAAACTGGACTTTAAAAACGCAAAAATCCGAAACTCCAAAGTTGCCCGTAATTACGAAATTGCCACTACCGCAAATTTTCAAATTTCTCCATAAATTTGCAAGCAATCTGATCTGCATCATTTAGCACCAAGACTATTAGGACGGTGAGTTTTTAAATTAGTTCCTAATAGTACGCGCGCACACACACTCATATATAATGTTAAAATAATACGAAACTTTAATAGTAAAATTATGTACTACGAATTATAACATTCAACTAACTAAAATAAAATCAAAATAAATAAAAATAAGAAGTGTCGTTAATTTTATAAGAAATAAAAGAAATAGTTTTTAAAATAAATTTATAATAATTTAAAAAATATTCAAGTAGTTATATTAAAGATAAATCATATGTAAAATATTTTTATTATTGAAAGTGTAATATTTGTAGCCTTAAGAGGATTATAATTAAGTATGATTATGACTATAGCGATATTGAGATATAAAATTAAGAGGTATCGGGAAGAATTATTGTGAAGTGAAAAAAATTTAAGAAAAATTTAAATATTATTATTATTGGAAATAAATTAATTAGAGTATTTGGAATGATTATGAGTATATATATAAAAAAGAAAATATTAGGTATGGATTTATTTGAAAGAATTGGAAAGAAATGGCTCAAGAAGAGAAAGAAAAGAAATTTGAGGATTAAAAGTAAAATTTCATATGTATTTATCTACTTGAGAAAACGTGTCATTCAGGAATAAGCATGAAACATAGTGATGATGTTTTATGAAAGTAGGCAAATAAGAAATAAACATGAGTTGGAGAGATACACGTAAACAAAGAAAAGTGACAAGTGTTATAGGTTCTTGCATGTGTAAACAAAGAATTGATGACACCTCTCCGTGCTTTTCTTTAGCTTAACCGAAAAGATATATATCAAGCATATTCAATTTCATACTCATAATCACTACTTAGAAATATGTGACAAAAAAAAAGAAGAGAATTGAGAGGAGAATAGAGGGTAAGAGAATTGAGAGGAGAATAGAGGGTAGAAACCGAGAGTTTGTAGGTGAGAATTACTCTTACATGTTTGGGTTCTTTGCTAATACTTGGAGCAAGCAATCAAAGAAGCATAAGAAGGTTAATTGAAGAGCTGTATTTGATGTTATAAATCACCATACAAAGAGCAAAATCAGAGATTTTCTAAGTAAGTACTTTAAGTCTTTTGGTTGAATTGAATTAAGATTTGTATGTTACAATTTTCGGATCTGTATTCTTGAATTTTTAGTTTTGGTATTTTGAATATAACTTGAGCTAAGAAGCTCCAAATAAGGTGTAGTTTGATATTCCGGAAACCTTAAAGAGTCTTCTAAAACTTTGTCTTAAGGAGCCTAAGCTAATTATGTGTTTAGACTTGATAAGTGGGAGCAAATATTTTATTACTCAAATTGTCCAGATTTTTAAGTTAGTTGTAATTAGCAGCTTATAACTCCCTTAAAAATTTTAATTGTTAGGTTATTTTTATATCATTTTAATTTATAATTAATTGGGAACTTATTATTGCAATTAGTCACTTATTATCTAATTAAATTTTATTTATTAATTAAGCAGTCACTTATTATTTAATAAAATTTAATTTTTTATTAATATATTTCAATTTTATAGGTTATTTTCATATTATTTTATTATTTACTTGATTGTAAACAAAATTGTTCATAAAAAAAAGGGACAAGTTGCAAATTGGACCCTGAACTTAGATTCAAAGTTTGTATTAGATCTTAATATTTTTTTGGTCCTATTTGGACCTTAATCTAGTAAAATTCAGTCATATTAGACCATTTTTTAAAGAATTATTGCAATTAAGTCCCAAAAATCAAATAAAAATTTAACTTTAACACCAATTAATAAAAATTAGTGCGAATAACAATAAGAATTGATGAAATTACTTTCAAAATATATAATTATGATATTTCTAATTTTTAAAGATTTTTAAATTTATAGGAATATATTTTTTAAATTTTTAAAAATTCAAAGAAAAGTTAAAAACTTTTTTATAGACATAAAAATTTTCAAAAAAATTAAAAATATTTTACAATCAATTGATATATATTCAATAAAAAGAATTAAAAATTTTTTATACACTTATTAATTTTTTAAAAATTACTTTTTGAAATTATTAAAATTTTCTATAGATTTAAAAATTTTAAAAAATTTAATAAGTGTACAAAAAAAATTTTAATTCTTTTTTTTAATGTATATCACTTAATTGTAAAATTTTTAAATTTTTTAAAATTTTTAAGTCTATAAAAAATATTTTTAACTTTTCTTTAAATTTTTTAAAAAATAAAAATTATATTTTTATAAATTTAAAAATCTTAAAAAATTTAGAAACATTATAAATATATGTTTTAAAAGTAATTTCATCGATTCTTATTGTTATTGAAACTAATGTTTATTAATTAGTGTTAAAGTTAAATTTTTATTTGATTTTTATGACTTAATTGCAATAATTCTTTTAAAAAGGGTCTAATATGACTGAACTTTACTAAATTAAGGTCCAAATAGGACAAAAAAAAATATTAAGGTCAAATGTAAACTTTGAAGTGAAGTTGAGGGTCTAATTTGCACCTTATCCCAAAAATAAATTATGAAATAAATTAAGAAACAAGTAAATAAAAAATTATTTAAAAGTAATTTCTCATGTAAGAAAATAACATATATATATATATATATATATATATATATATATATATAGAGAGAGAGAGAGAGAGAGATTATAGCAAGTTTAAAATCATAATAAAAAAGGAAAATAACTTTCATCACAAACTAATTTTATGTAAACTTGTATGATAGATATAAATTAATAGAATAAAATACAGAAATCAAACATTTCAAAATAAAAATAATAAATTTTAAGTTAAACAAATACAAAATGAAACCTATATATTAGAATAACATTAATATTAAAAGTTCATTTTAATAAAGAGAAATTATTATAAAAATAATGTAGTTTACCTTATGTATGTAGATGATACTGTACAAAGGAATATAAATTTATTTGATGAATATAAATAAAAAATAGCAATCAAGTATGTCAACCAGAAGTTATAAATTTCAAGCCAAATAAATGCAAAAAAAAAAAAAAAAAATTGAAAATTTATTTTAAGAAAAAAAAAATTATGAAAAGAAAAGTTTACCGTGTAAATCTCCCAAAAAGTATGAATTTCATGTTGAATAAATACAAAATAGAGACTTGTATGATTTGTAAAAGAAATCCCAAAAAGTTTGAAGGCCATCAAAATTTTAGAGTTTGAGCAAAACATTCACTTTATTAGAACTAGTTTTTCCTAACGTGCATTATTATTAAATAATTAATTTAACAGTACTATTAAATAAATATATTTATATTAATATTATAAAGTATTAAAAGTTAAATGTAATATAATTAAAAAATAATAATAAATATATAATAATTAAATGAATAAGAAAAGTAAATATAAATAATCTGTGAAAATTAAAATTGTCCTTATACGAAGTTAAAAACTGTAGATTGATTGCTTATTTAATAAACAAGCACAACGATGAATTTCAACGTATTATGATAGTTTTATTTAATAAATATATATTATAAAAGGCATAAATTTTAAAGGTAAATTACTATTAACTCTCTATTTTATCATATTATATTACTTGTCGCTTGACTTTTAAAATTTATATTTTTTTCTATTTATTTTGTATAAACATACTATCTACTTTTCTCTCAAATTTTTCATTAAAATTACCGTTAACTAACATGAAATTACCTACTAAATACTATTTGTCCCCTCTATTTGATTATATTATTTGTGCCCCCTCTGTTAACTAACATGAAATATTAACTGAAAATTGCATAGCAAATATATTGGCCTCTTAATAGTTAGAAATTATATTTTTATTATTAAACTAATTGCCTTGTTAAAATTTAATTATAAGTGATGATTATATCCTTTAAATAAATATATAATATATAATTTTAATACTAATCCAATCAAAATTTTATATCTACTTAAATACTAACCTAAAATATTTATGTTGCATAAATAATTTAAGTAAGTAAATTTTTTTTTTATCTAAAATCTAATATTTTATTTTAATTATTAGTTTAAATTGTTGGATATATGAATTAAATTATTTAAAGTTTTAATGTTTATTTCATAATTGTAATTTATATATCCAATAATTTAAATTAACAATTTTAATAAAAATAATATGTTAAAGTTAATTAAAAAAGAAAATTTACTTGAGTATTGTATTTATGCTATATAAATATTTTCAATTAATATTTGAATAGAAATATTTCAGTCGATATCTACTTAGTGACTAAATTTTAAAAACTAAATTAATATTATTTTTGTCAATACATAAAATAGTATACTTATTATTGTAAATTTTAAAATTTGTGAGTAAGGGAAAATAAAATATAAATTAAAACTATAATCATTAATTTCAAAAAATTTTTAAAAATAAATTAATACTTATTTGTCAATACATAAAATATATATGTCATTTTTTTTTGTGTAAATATGATTTACCCCTATTTATACTTTAATACATAATATAAAATAGTAAAATATAAATAAAATAATATGATATGAAAGTTTATAAAACTAAAAAATTACTTTAAAAAAATATACATTTTTTTAATCAGTCAGCATAAATTGTAGAATATATAAAAAGTTAAATTAATAATTATTTACAAGCTATATATCTTTTAGGGAAAATTACACCAAAAAAAACCCCAGCCTTTTATAGCCATTTCAAATTAAATTCTAACCAATTTTTTCTTACAAAAGTAACCACCAACTATAAAAATCTTGCAAATAATACCATCCGTCTCCTTTCAAAAAAAAAAAAAATACCATTCGTCAGTTTTAGTTAACGGACAGTCACTTTTTGGTCTGTCTCAGTTGAGTAAAGCCCATAATTGCTTATTTAAATGATGACTGGACAATCCACTATAGAAAGATTCTCAATGATATGATTTGAGATGAAAAATTTGGTAGCCTAACTTATATGATCTCTTTGTTGAAACTTACTCAAACTTTTTTTTGCAGCATTTTCATGATCTTTTTTAAATTATTCTGAAGAAAGTGTCATATCCACTATATCGAGTTAATCTCTTCTAATTTTTACATCAATATTTTTTCTATTTTTTCCGCCTTTTAATTCATACAACAGCCAATATCACAAAATGGACAAAAAATGAAGAAAACAGAAGAAAAAAAAAAGATGAGCAGATGTCTTAAAATTATACTCCATAGATGCACTTTTTATAGGTTCACTAATTGTTACCAACTAATCTTAAATTATTATTATAAAGTTTAAAATATGTAAGATATGGATAGATAAAATAAAAACTAAAAATTATCTTCATCAATTTCAAAAATTTTTAAAACTAAATTAATATTATTTTTATCAATGCATAAAATAGTAATTTCATCCTTGTAAATTTTAAAATTTGAAAGAGAAAAACAAATAAAATATAAACAAAAACTATCTTCTTTAATTTTAAAGTTTAAAAATTAAATTAATACTATTTTTGTCAATACATAAAATTTGTATGTCCTTTTTTGTCCAAAAATATTTTCCCTCTATTCATACCTTTATATATAGTATAGATATATTATCATAAAAAATACTTTTTGATATTAATTAAATTATGTCTGACCGGTATAATTCAATTAAATCTAAATCTATTAGAAAAGTCATCTACATCAATGCCTTGTACAGTAAAAATATAGTAAATTAATGTACTATTTTAAATAAGAAATAAAAAACCTAAAATTAATATTTAATTTTATTAAATTTGATCTAATTTAGTTTTGACCTATTTTTACCAATTTAAATATAAATTAATATTTAGTTCTATTTTTTTAAAATTAATTTTTTTTAATTTTCCATTTGAAGTGTAATTTTCATTTTTTTTATAAGTTCATATATGTATCTTTTGCATTTGATATTTAATAATAAATAATTCAAAATATAGCTAATTATAAACTCCATTGTAAAAATGTTATATAGTAGATATATGAGTTACTATAATATGCATGCCTCTTAAACGCCATAAAATGTTTTCTTTTTTTAATTAAGATACATTCAAAACTCACATAAATGTTTGCATCATGTGAAGCAAACAGTGAAAATATTAATATTTGGAGGGAGTCCAGTGGTGTAAACTATCTTAAAACTATTAAAATTTTGAATTTTATCATATATGTCATATTAATAATATGTAAATTTATGAAAACAATTCTAAAAAGATGATCAATACTTGTTCAAGTCTACTAGGATGAAATTGTAGAAAACTGGGATACATCCTAATGGCAGCACATATTGGATGTTTAGCAACCTCAGTAATCTTCATCACCAAGCTTTATATAGTATGCTATCTATATTGTAGATAAGTCTTATTATAAAAAGCTTAAAAAATCAATATTCTTTATATGAGGCCAAATCTATTTGTTGGCACACAATTAGGAAAAAAAAAACTGTCTATAACATGTAAATTTCACAAGTTGATATATTTGGTAGATTCAAATTTTTAATAAATTTAGATACTCATTCACGTATTTGGCTTTTATTCCACGTAGTTTGAGGTTATGCAAATAAGATAATAGATATCAATACCTAAAATGCTAAAGAGAGCTCCTATTAAGTTCACTAAATAATTTCTCCATTGTGTATTAATTTCAATTAATAAAAAAAAAACTTAAATGAGAAATATGTTAAAATCATGCTAATTTCTATGTTCCTATAATATTATATACTCTACCTAAATGCTAGCTTGTCTTACTACTAACCTTACAACTTTTGGATTTACGGAATGTAAACTATTTCTATAATACTTTTTACCAACTAGTAGAGTATTATACATCTCTAATGACAGATAGGCCTCTATGGCTCAGGTAAGGAAACTCTGTCTCTAAGATAATGTCGTAACTTTTCACCTATTTTATCAAGCAAAAAAAATTGCTACAAAACATATTTTAAAAATTAATAAAATATATTTTAATAAAGTTTTCAAAACTGATTTTGGATACTAATTTAGAGTAACTAGTATACCTATAGGATACTAATATACAAACTCTAATGATTTGATTGTTTCTACTTTATCTGATATTATATTTAACCTATTTTATTTTTGACATATTTTGGCCAATTTAAATATAAATTTATATTTGTACTATTTTTGTATAATTTTTTTTGGATTTTCATTTGAATATTAAAATATTTCATTTTTTACGATAAAAAATATAAAACAAACAAAAATTAAGAGAAAATCCATAAAACTTTTAAGTCCAAAAAGAAAATCGAGAACATTGAATTTAATTTTTTGGACTCAATATTCCATTTTTCCTCTTTTATTTGTGGAATATGGGTATACATTATGATTTATGGTTTGTAAAGGCAAAATGGTTTCAACCCAAAGATTTGACATAAATATAAAGGCAACAATCTAAATTAGGCCAAATGTGTAACTATACTCTCCAATTTTGTATGATTAACTTTTGACATTTTTTATATTTTATTATTTTTATTATATTTTAAAATTTTTATTATATATAAACATATTTCATTTATATATTTATATATTTTTTTAATTATACTTAACTCATGCAACACTATAACAAAAATACACTTAATTTTGAATACTCTTAAGCACGTAAAATAGTAAAATTTAGTTTTAAATTAATACAAATTAACTTATATTAAATTAAAAAAGTTGAATTTTTTTATTTAACATTTGCTTGAATTAACATTTGTTTCAATTTATATATTCTTTTTCTATTGATACCATCATCATATGCTTATAAACTACGTGGATTTGATATATTATTGGAGTTAAAGATTTTTAAGATAAAAATTCAAAGTTAGATTGAAAATAATAAATATTGAAAAATCAAAGGTTAAACATGAAAAATATTTAAGAGTGAAATTATGCATTTGACCATATTATAAATTACCATTCAGTAGAATTTAAAAATGAAAAAAAAAAGTGTTATTTAAATTAGATAAATACTAGCCATTAATAATTAGTTATCGGGGTAATGACACCGTAAGTTCTAAAAGTATGGTTGATTTCACAGTTTAGTCCTAAAAGTGAATTTATTAATAATTGAGTTATACAAAAATTTAAAATTATCACCATTAGTCCTAATTCGTTAACTCAAATGATTTATACTAACATGGCATACACATCAGCCTCTTTTTTCATACCTCAGCTGCCACGTCACTCAATTTTTTACACATCACATTACAAATCACCCATCTTCCATGCCACCCTTTTTTTTTCTTCTTCTTTTTTGCTTTTTGTATTTTTTTTTTTTTACAAATTCTTCATTCCAATTTTTATTTCCTCATGAACCTCTTCAACTTACATCTCCTCCCTCAAATTCACCCTTCTCCCACTGTAGCTACTATTTGCTTTGATTCTTTTCATGTGTTTCTCCCTTAAATTAAAAAATTTCTATGAGCCAAAGTTGAAACAATCTTTTGAGCAGTTCCCAAACCCTCTTCACTACTCATATTTCCTTTTTTAATATTACCCTTCTCTTCCTCATACCCAAAATCATCTATAGTAGCAAATTCTGCATAGGACATCAACGACCCTAGTCATTAACACCTTTCCAGGAGCAGAAACAACTTTGTGGCGCTAATTTTTTTATGAAAATTTTCATCTTTTTTACTCTTCTGTGTTTGATTTTTGCTGGTAATGTTTGATTTCTTTTATTGGATTTAAATTTGCAATAAAATTAAGGATCACTTTGTTGTTGTTATTGTTGTTGTTGATATTAGGGAAAAAATAAATCATTGATATCTGATTTACATGGGTTACTCATGTTCAAGAGGTTGTGGGTTGGTAGTAGTAGATCTCTTAAGAGGTGTGGGTTATATAGTGTGTCATCATTTAATTCGTAATATTTCTTTTGAAAGTGGAGTTTTTGTGGTTTTTAATAGTGTTATCATCACCAAAATTGACCATCAAGAATGTGCTCTGATAATGGTTTCATCTACTTCAGGTATAAAAGGTCTGTGTTCGACCTCAAATGAGAGTTAGTTACACTATCATAACCTACACAACTTGTCGGATCGACCAGGGATCAATTTGCTTATCAAAGATCAAATTCTTGGACTGTAGTTTGGCATTAGTTTCCACCTGGTAATTTTTCTATCATATGGAATAAGCAAATGTATATATGCCATTGATGAGTGCTTCTTGAAGAAAAATCTTGATCAGATACAATATCAATCATGCATTAAATCTTGATTAGATATAAAATCAGTCATATGTTAGTTATAGTGTTCTTGGGTTATATTAATCCCCTTGAAATAGTATTTTTTTTAGCTTGGTTAGTCTTTAAATTTATGATATTCTCTTTTTACTTGATTTATTTTTAGATTCTAAAATATAAGTATAAAGAATTGTAAACAACCAGAAAATTAAAGGAAAATGAAATTGAAGAAAACAACAATATATATATATATATATATATATATATATATATATATAAATGTTTGTTATTAAAAAGAAGAAGAAGAAGAAGAATGGTGTAATATGGAAGGTAAGGTGTGAAAAATAGGGTGACGTGGCAGTTGAGGTGTGAAAAAAGGTTGATGTGTACAAACCGTTAGAGTTAACGGATTAGGACTAACAGTGATAATTTTAAATTTTTGTAGAAATCAATTGTTAATAAATTCACTTTTAGGACTAAATTGTGAAATCGATCATACTTTTAGGACTTACGGTGTCATTATCCCTTAGTTATCAGTCATTACAGACATGGAGATCCATGGATGAACAACAACCCAAAAAGCACAAACTCAAATCTTTTCTGATTATTGTCCATCAATGAGAGAAATAGTGCTCTCATGAGAGTTTCCTGGGGATGTTTAACCAGTGGAATTAAAATTATCATTAAATTTTCTGTAATTTTTTTTTAAAGATTTTATGTCTAAGTGTTATAGAAGCTTTTAAAAAAGAATCAAATCTATTCAGGGGAAGTATAATAAACTCAAGATCTCGATAGCACAAGTACTATCATAGAGGGTAATATGAAAGCGTATTTATAAGTTTCTTCCTCCTTGGCTTCATAGTTTCATAGTTTCAGAGTAAAAGCATATATTTTGCTTCATAATGAACATTTCTAAAAAATTAAGCAAACTTCCTTATTTGGTAGGAAAATTAATAAGTGAGAGAAATGCTACTAATAATTAAGTCTTTTAATACATCTAGAGGCGGTGGTGATAAGAAGGAAAGATTCAGATTTATGCTATTTAGCAAAAGCATATATTTTTGTCGGTGTTTATTAGAAAATTTGGGTTTGCGGAAGCATGAGAGGATCATAAATTATTTAAGATAATAAACAAACACAACACCAAAAATAAAGAAATCACAAAACACACAAGAATTAACGTGGTTCGACATAAGCCTACGTCCATGAGCGAATGAGGAACAAATTCACTAATCAACTAAAGATACAAGAAAATAGTATAGAGACAAACACTCAACCCTTAGCCCTAATTACACCTAATCAAGCTCTCTATTTGGCACACGTACAGAACATAAGATATTCACGATATCTCTACAAAACATATACATACATATACATATAGCCCAATTTATAGAGGATATAAAATCCCATTTGATCAAGGATTCTCTTCAATATAGGAACCTCTTCAATATAAGTGATAAGAATTTAATTTTCAAATAATAGTTTAATTCCTAAATAAGAGTCAAATCCTATTGGGAAAGGATTTTCTTGACTTAGACACTAAGTATATGCCAAAAAGTATTCTTATGTGCTATACGGCCTCCAACACGGCCGTGTTTCGATCCGTGTTTGCTTCTGGACTAAATTGCCTATTTCAACACACCTTGTGACATGCTCGTGTTTAAAAGAATAATCTAGCCTAATAATGTCATGTTTAAAAGAATAAAGCAAATGAATATTCTTGCAAATATCCCAAAAGAAATTAAAAAGAAGAGATTAGAAACCCTTTTGACTTAATCTTGAAGCCCCTTAAATGCACAAACTCCACGATCAATGATATTGTAATTGAAAACTAAACTTAACTAATAAATGAATACAAAGAATGATATGAACATTTGAATATAGTTTTTAATATATGTCATTATAATTTCCTATTCCTCAAAGGTCCTTTACATAGGCGTAGCTCATCCTTGCTTGAATAGGAAGTGAATTGGCCTTGAAAAGTTGAATCCTAGTCAAATTCGGATTGTTGTCTAGTTTTGTACACATCAGATGCCTTTCACGAGAATTTAGTCCTTAAAGATGATTAATTTACTATAACTAGCTTCCTGTAGCAAATTTGTAGCTATTTGTCTTAGCTTTCACAATATTTTGAATCGCTTTAATCTAAGTTTTGTAGAGAAAGTTATAGCCAAAATACTAAAACTTGCTATATTGGGTTACCGTAACTATACACACGACTTTACTTGCAGCCACCCTGTAACGCCTGTAATGATTTAGGTGACAACCGTTACCTGCTTCAATCTTCAAATAATCACTTGTAGGCACTAGGTGATGGCCATTACTCCCCTTGTAACGCCCATGACGACTTTGCTACATATTTTTCTTGCTAAATTAGGCTTTGATTGATTTCCATTTGCTTCTAATTCAAATTCTAAGTCTCCAAACCTTTTGAAACATAGAAAAAAACATCAAATACATTTTAAATCTTCTTGAAACATAACCAAATACAAAATTACAACTTAAACTAATCTTATTCCTACATGAATTATGCAGAACCTATCAAATTACTAAGTAAAAGCCCTAATTCTACATGTAATACAATTTAACTACCTAAAACCCTAATTTAACATATTTTAACCATTATTAACCAAATAATCACACTATAATAAGTAAAATTAGTCAAATATCAACTCAAAATAGACACAAAATATGGACTTATTAGATTATATAATGGTTGACTTGATTGAAGTTTTCTTAATGCACGCCACAAAGATTGTATTTAAAAGAGAAATAATTGGATTAAATATATTTTAATATGCAAGAAAATTTTAAATAGTTGACTTAATTATGTTTTATAAGATCTTATGCAATAATACTTTTTTAGAAATTCTAATTGTCTCTTTTTTCTCTAGTTTTCACCAAAAAAAAAAAATTTTCATTTGGCCATTGCTAATCATCTCATAGATCGGTGGCAGTCTCTCCTTATTCTTTTCTGTTCTATTTATTTTACGTCATTTCTTTACATTTTTTTCGAATTGTATAAAATACAACACACACACACAAGGGTAACAAATACATATTTCTGATTTTTTTTGTTGGATTTTTTTGAATATTCCTATATGGAGTTACTACCCTTATGCGATTTGATTGTTTCTCTTTTATGCAGTTTGATTATCTTCCAATTACGAAATTTTTGTTAATTATGAAATTTTTATTGATATTTCTATAATCATATTCATTTAACGATGAAAAATTTAGTTTATAGCTAATCAAAATAATTAAATGGAGCGTACAGATCGCCAAGTTGCATACCAAAAAGGCAACACAATTGAAAAATATTGACAAAAAATTTAATACTTTAAGTGAAGTTTTATTTTCGGTACTTTTTTATTGTAATGTTATCGATATTATTTTTTTATCAAAGATATAATTTTATTTTTATGAATAAAAGATACATTTGTTTCCATAACAAAATTTTTATACAACAATATTTTATTATAATAATTCAAATCTAAATTTTTACTAAATTAAGTTTTTCTAGACCAATATGAAATGTAAATAAAAATTGATTTTATATTTAATATGATATATAAATATTTTATAATCTAAAAAAAATTCAAAAACCTCTTATCTCTAAAGTGGCTCTTATTGAATAAAAATTGGTGCAAATCACTAAATTTTTTCATTTTTTTTAATTGGACAAAACATACACTAGGTTATGGACAATTTTATAAAGGCGTAGGAATTCATATAACCTAATCACACACATTTTACAATCAATGTGAAATATCAAAGGACTAACTCACTAACCCACTCTCAAAAGACAACCCATATAATCCATCTTTATATTGAATGAAGTGAAATGAATTATTCTAGCATAATCTTAACAACCTAATTCGGAATTAACAATTTAATAATTAGTTTCTAATATTTCAAAATTTAAATTTAATTGTTCTCATAAAATTTTGATCATTTTAACTTATATTTAAGAACTGAAATATATTAATTGATGTTATAAACATTAATACAAAAAAGTTAGAAAGTACTAATATTTTAAGGTTTTTATATTTGACTTGTGGAATCTTTGCCCTGAATAGCAGGTACAAACTTTAACTAATGTTTTAAAGTTAAATTAGAAATATATCTAAACTTATTTTTTCTAAGAAAATATGAATAATCTTTTTCTATATTGGGAAATACACTGGGCATTTGTGTGGATGGGTGCATAGGTGGTCACAATCTCTTAAATTTGCCAGAAAAAGAAACCCATTTTTGGAGGGTACGGCATCTTTTTCCCCCACTCTCTTTCATCCACGCGCTTTATTATTCTCCATGCTATCCAACCCATCTCCTTCGTCATTGGTCCGTGTAATACACGCTCCAACAACAGGCAACTGACTCTTCGAGTTTTTAACCGTCAAATGTACAGTAATCAAATCCAGAAAACGATGACGTTTAACGGTTATAATTGTTAAAAGGGCCATGATGTGCGCCTTATCCTCACACGGTCACCGTTCATCAAAATCAGTTCACAGAGATACCAATTTTTATCATCATCAAACGGTTAGTATTTAATCACTGAATGGAAGGATGTACACAGGATTAGCAGTTGTTATTAAAATAGAAAAAGCCGAAGCCTCTGGTTCTTTATTTTTGGTTACTCCCACCAAAGCAAAGCATACTCCATTAAAAAGCAACAAGAAAGCTCCTGAACTGTGAGAAGCAGATGCAACCGACACCTTCAGGTGGAGTAGGCGGCGGTGGAGGTGGAGTGAATCGAGTTGGGTTGGCTCGTTTCCGGTCAGCACCACCAACAGCAGCTTGGTTAGAAGCACTTCTTGAACAAGAAGACGTTGAAGAAGGAGAGGTGGACCCATTAAAGCCAAGCCAGAGCTTGACTCAATTACTATCATCAGACACTCTTTCAAGTAGGAATTCTGGGAGTTTTGGGCCTTCCGGTTCCTTTTCTTCATCGGTTGGCGGTAGTAATTTGTTTGAAGGGAGTGTTTTTCAGAGGCAAAATAGTTCTCCAGCTGATTTTTTAGTGAATTCAGGGATTGAAAGTGATATTGGAGCTTATTCAAGCTATAAGATTCCTTCGAATTATGAATATATTTCACCAAATATTGATGTTTCTTCTTCTGGTAAAAGGGGCAGAGACCTCCACTTGCATCACCCTTCTCTCTTGGTAAGTGGCTGTTTTTTAATTTCTTGTTAACTTTGTTTTTAGTAGCTTGATTGTTCAGTTTAATTAGATAAAAGAATTTTGTAAAATTTTAAGCTTTCATTAGAAGTTGATTAATTTCTTTCTTTGCAATTTCTTGGTCTGGTGCAATAGAAAGGAGAGCAAAGTAGTCAGGTTGCTAGTGGTAGTGGTGGTGGTGGGATGTCTAGTTTGATAGAAATGGAGATGGAGAAGCTTTTGGAGGATTCAGTGCCTTGTAGGGTTCGGGCAAAGCGTGGTTGTGCAACACATCCTAGGAGTATTGCAGAGAGAGTAAGCTCAATCATGTTATTTTTTATTGTTTTAAGTGTAGGAGAATCTATATAGACAAAGTGTTTGTTGTTAGTCCTAAATAAGCTGTTTTTGTTTTTATTTCCTGATTTAGGTTCGAAGAACTCGAATCAGTGACCGAATAAGGAAGCTTCAGGAACTTGTTCCAAACATGGATAAGGTAACACATTCATCCTTGTACATTCAATCAAATATCAGAAGTGAGAAATTCTTTAGGCAGTTGAGGCTTCCTCTTTGTTGACAAATTTTCAATAGGAAAACAAAAATACACCATTTTCTTTAGGTTTTTCATAGTATTAAGGAGTTAGCATTCTTGTAGTGTGGTTCAGATAAAAAGTTGAGATATGCATCTATCAAAATATTATATTTCGGATTTTACTTCTATGAACTCTGTGTGGGTTCCATAATTTCACTGTTTAAATTTAAATTCTGGTGATTTGTTTTGTGTATCATTTTATGTGATAATTCAGAACCATAATATAAATTACTGACACTAAACTGTGGTACTCCTATGTGCAATCCACTATCTACTAATTCATGCCTACTAGTGTAATATTGCATCAGCCACTATTGAACTTCACACTAATACTAATTGTGGCTTCAAAAGATTAATTTGTTATTATTTGGTAACCAAATTTATATATCATTGCAATTAGCTTAATTTAGTGACAAATATATTTGTCGCTGAAATTTAACTTGGCTTCATCTTAAAGATCCTTATAAGTTATAAAATCGATTAGTGGGACCCTCATTGATCTCTGTGTCACCTTTTTCTCCAGGGAAACCATGTCGAATTGTTGGTAGAGTTATCGGATGAATTAGGTTGATAGCAACAAAAAGTTCACTATCCAAAGAATAACAAAGTAATCTTTGTTTTGCCAAAAGTGAAATTAGTGCCAAGGTTACTTATTGCTGGTGCAACTTACCCATGCCTGCTATATATTTATATTTTTGTTGAGATGGCATGGCTTGTAGGATGAAATAACAATAATATTAGAACTACGCAAAAGCCATACCAAAATAAATGAATTGAAAATACTCTATATCAGAAGTTGTGATTTTTAATATGATTCTCGTCAAGAAAAGTCTCATTTTAGAAGACTGTATTCATTAGAGACACAACTCTCTCCTCTAATGTGATGTTTTTAAAAGTTCTTATTCTATATGTAAATCAAAGGAAGGAAAAAAATTCTAATAGAGATCAAATACTATAGTGTCATACCAAAAAAACAATAATATTAGAAGTACGCAAACAGCCATACCAAAATAAACGAACTGAAAATACTCTATATCAGAAGTTGTGACTTTTAACATGATTCTTGTGAAGAAAAGTCTCATTTTAGAAGACTGCATTCATTAGAGACACAACTTTCTCTCCTCTAATGTGATGTTTTTAAAAGTTCTTATTCTATATGTAAATTAAAGGAAGGAAAAAAATCTAATAGAGATCAAATACTATAGTGTCACAGTGGTACAGAATGGAGTCAAAGAATGTTCTAGCATGCTGTTAGGAGATTTTGTTCTATATACCTTAATTCATAGGCTTAAACTTATCACTGATTTTCACTGCACCAACTCACCTTCAATTTGCAGCAAAGAGACCTTAATTTTTGTTTTAATAAGATATTAGCCAAAGCCAAATGTTTGTGGAAGTTTTGGTTAAAGCTTCATGTCAACCAAAGCATCATAGCCTATATTTAAAATTGACTAAAACTCTACAAACAAGGTAATATGGTAAGCTTATAGAAGTAGACATTGAAGCTTGTGACTATTTTTTATTCTGCCAAAGTGACAACAATTAAGAATAACCAGTGTTCAGCAGCCATGGATGTTTAAAATTAAACATCCATCATTCCTTAGTTTATATAGTTTATATAGTTCTATTTTACTTCTCCCTGGAAAATTTTCCTTCAGTTTATCTATCATTGAAGTGGTACAAGTTGAAGATACAAGTGATAGTGATCATAATCTTTTGTAATAGCTGATTGGAAGAGATTTAGTTAGAAAACAATATAGATTCTCGACAATATAAGATAGGTTCTCCCAGGAATAGGGTTGAGAAACTTGCCATGATTTTATTGCTTAAAACAAGACATGTTTTAGTGTGTGCATATCCACATGTCAAATAAAATAGAAATGATAACAATTTGAAGTTCACCCAAAATGAAAAAAGTAATCTTTAATAAGAACTGCACGTGCAAGAACTACTCAATGGTAATGTAATTTATTTTGAAGCCATATATGCTCGTGTGTTTTGCATTTTGTTTATATCCTAGTGTTTATTTTATTTGATCATCTGTTCATTATTCTAGATAGGCTTGACTTGCAGTTACATTTTGTTTATATTACATTGGAAGTATACAAGATTCCCACTTTTGTTGCTTTTTTTGTTTTTTTTGTTATGATATTTTGGGATGGTGAGGGATATGAAGGATAGCTGTCATGTTTGACCAGGGAGATTTGCATTTTGTTAAAAAGGTTAAATGCATTATTAGAAGAGAAACTTTGATTTAAAGAAAATATGTTTCTCATTGGTGATTACTTTACTCCTTTTTCTTTTCTCCCCTTATCTAGGGTAAGGAAGAACATCCTTAGAGAAAGGTTGAGACAGCAACTTTAGGAGCCTCTAGAGAGCCATGGTGTTGACCATTGATTCATTGACATTAAAATAGAGAATTTTTTTTTTTCAATTTTTTTAATAAACTGTTCATGAGCTTATATGATAAAATAAATATAAACCTTTTGAGAATTATAAAACAATGTGGTGAAATAGCTTTTGACTTATGGAGTCATAGTTTTCCCAATGTCATCAAATGAAGAGTAAGCAAAGTGCTCTACGAAAAATGATGCATGTTTTTTTGTCATACCTGAACCTCATATCATATTTTATTCTATTATCTATATGTCCTTGTGCAGTCTTTGAGGTACATCATGCTATTATGCCTCTGCCTAGCAGTAGGAAGCATAACCACAAAGTGGGAGAAAAAAAACTGAAAACTAGTGCTTGTTTGTTTTGTTTTCCTTTCATTCCATTAGCTGCTGGGAAGAATTTTTCAATATACTCTCTTAACCATACTTATTCTTGCTTAAAGAATCATGGATGTTCATCAACTTCGTTATGTGTATTAGTAGCAATTTTCAATAATTTAATGGTAGGAGTATAGAACAAACTGTAGGGAAAAAAAATGTAGTTTTATGATAATACAATAGGTTGGAAATAATATGACTTTAATTTGGGAAACATCCGTCTAACATCCATTTAATCTAAAAGAACAGTTCTTTTAAGAAACTCACCAGCATAGCTTTGTTCAAATTTCATGCAATAATAAAGATCTAAGATCTATTCTTTCTACCCCATCCACATGATTTTTTTACAGAAGTGTAGATCTTCCTTCTCCTTTTTCGTCCAGCTGTACGTTTGCAAATCACAATATAGGAGAATTTGGCTCTTTTTGAGTTGACTAAGTTATGTATTCTTCTTGTTATATAAAAGTTCTGTGTTCTACAAGACATTTGGATTTTAGCAATTTTGTTTTATGCAAGGTACAAATTCTTCCAATCTCCAGTGTGATGCCTTTTTGTGATAGGAGTGATAGCGACAAAATAAATTTCATGCAAGTGATTTCCACATAATCATTATGTTGGGGATAACTGTTTGTACAGTTTTGAACTAAAGTCATGTGAACAAGTTGATGAGGATTCTTATGAAGGTATGAACTTGTGAGTAGTTTTATCTATTTCTTAGATCATATTCCAATAAGCGCAAGAAGATATGAAAATCATATCCCATTTTTCAATAATTTGAGCTTCTAGTTTGGGATTTGTATGGATTAGAAAAAATGTTTTGCATTGTCTTAAAGGCGTGAAGCATATTAAATGATGTCATCTTTACTTATTACATTTATACGTTTGCATTGCATTTGCATTTATATAGAGACTCTGTGGATACTCTGATTGCATATAGATACTTAAAAAATTAATGACTATTTTAAAATAAACAATTTTAGATTCCCGACTTCAGTGTTGTGAACCATGAACTTTACTTTTAGGTTGAAGACAATATAAATCTGAGTATATTGTGCAATGGATCGATAACTAAGTCTAAATTTGGAGTTATAATTGTAAATGTCAATAACTTTTGTGGAGCAAGTCCAATTTTCTTGGAGAGTGGAACTGAATACTAAACTACTTGTGGTTTTTGTCTTGTCATAGAAGTTCTTAGAGCTCAGATAATAAGCATTGCCTGTAATTTTAGTGGAGTTTCTACTACTTTCTCATTGCCATTTGGTAATTGTAATGAGTTGGTTGAATACCAAGTGACTTAGGAGCATTCACAATTGATGAAAATTTGAGTCTTTTCATAATCTAGTGTCATTAGTATATCTGCTTCCTGTGACCATATCCATGAAGCTACCCTTTTTACACCTACGTAGGTGTTGAAGGTCCCTCTAGATGCGAGTAGCCATATTGAGGTTGGTATAGTATAGTTGGCTCCTATTTTAGTATTGTACCGAAAGAATTCTTGAAATATCTATTTAAATGCTGGTTGCTACTCTAGTAAAAGCTCCACGCAGGCTACTTGAAAGATTTTTTTTTTCCAGCTTATTGACTGAGACATTAAGTTAAAAATTAACCAGGTACCTTTTCTCAAAAAAAAAAAAAAAAGGTACCTAGAATAAATTGTCAATTAATTTCCATGATTGTTCTATGATAATTCAAAATATTTAATTAAAAGGAATAATGGCACCATTTCTCCTAAAACTCTCTCACATTTTCAATTTTGGTCAGTTTTTCTTATTCTTCTCAATTTATTGCATACTTTATGATTGGTAATAATAGTGTCAGAATGTATGAATCATGCAATGAGACAGTGAGTTGAAATTAATTGACACGTTGGTAGCTTCAGTAGAATGTAAATATTTATCTGGAAACCATTTGAAAAAATGCCATATTTCGTGAAGAGAGAGAAAATAGGCTTGTATGGGCTGGTGAAAATCTTTATCCTAGCCATGTTAATATGTTTACCCAATGCTATCTCAGTATATGCTTTTTTTTACTATCTCAGACAATGGCTATCAATTGTGAAGAATTTGATAAAGCTAGGAGAACCAAAAAAAAAAATTCTTGCAAAGTTTAGGATTGATGGGTTTGATGGGATCATTCACCCTGAGAATGAAAACAATTATTTTACATAAAATTTCCCAGGAGCACTTAGGCTCACCAAAACAGGAGCAATTTTGTTGTGCTTGACATTCATTATGTCTACCTAACAGAACTCCAGCAACACCTTGTCCATTTAATATAAGAGATCCATATTATTCTGAACCTCTTTCAAAATCAAGGGATGTAACATAAAATTTTCAGGTGCTATGCCAGAGACCTAGTAGCAAAAAAATATTTTTATTGGATGCTTCCTCAGTTTTTTTTTTCATCACTATTGGTCATCGTTCATAAATAGCCTCAGCTCTTAAATCTCTATGTTCATTCCCTAATTATAATACAACTCTTAATGGTAGCAAATGAAAAATTAACGTTTACGATCTTTTTTTCAGAATCTCTTCATCAGTTTTCTCCTTGTTTTCATTGGCCTCTACGTCTAACTTGTTATTATCTTGTTTACTGTATCTTCTCCATTCCTTTGACCTTGTCAAATCAACATTTACTGTACTGTGTTCATTTGGAGGTTGGATTTTGATGAAAGAATAGCATTGGTCTTCATGTGTTTCAAACAGTAGTCATCTGTTCACAGCCCAAAGCATTGCTCCTGATTGGCCAACACCATTCAGTGAATAATCATTTTCATATCCATCTTTTGTTCAAATATAAATGTCAACATGTTTTTGTATGAGCCTATATTAGGGACATAATCACAACCAAGATGATGTTGTGGTTCGAACCTCATATTACAAAAGGGCCTTGCTTCCTTTTTAGACGAGGGTCTAGAGAAGGTTGTCTATTGTCTGGAGCCTACTTTTGTTTTTCTATAGGGAGAAAAATTCTGCCTCTATTTACAAAGGAGTAAGCTTATAATTGGCAAAGGCTCTTCTTAAACATGAAAGTTAACCTGAAAATAAACATTCCTTGTCATATCGTGCATTACACATTTGCAATTGGCTTAAAATTAATGCTGGTTTTGGTTGCCTGAATTATGATACAGCAGTATTAATGTCTATCTTAAGTTTTTCGGGGTTTGATAAAAATCTTGTTTTGTTTCCTGTCATTGTTTTATTTGAACCAAAATCATTTGGCAAATGTACCAGTCATCTTCATAAAGCTATTTTGCAATAATTTGATTTGGAATCATTTGTTATTTGCAGCAGACAAATACTGCAGATATGTTAGATGAGGCAGTGGAGTATGTTAAGTTTCTTCAAAGGCAAATTCAGGTATCTCCTTTGCTTTAGAATCTTCATTTTCTTTCTAAGGTTCTAATGAGGTAATCAACCTTTTGAATCTTGAACCCTTTTTTTGCAATTCTTAGGAATTAAAAGATTCCCATTTTTTGTATGTTTTTAGCTTTTATTTAACGTCAACATAGGAAATGAATATGAAAGTAGGGAAGTGCTGTATATATTATGATTTAGTGGATTAACTTGAACGACTAAATTTCCACTTGTTGGAATATCTGAAAACATGACAGGAGCTCACAGAACATCAAAGGAAATGCACTTGCATGGCCAAAGAATAACAGGAAAAGGGTAAGATAACTGTTTCCTATAATTATAAGATTTATGATGTTTTCTGCTGCTATTCTATTATAAAAAATTCTTCATGTTACTTCTGGATCATACTTCTGCAACCTGTAGGTCAAAGCCTGTCACAGAAGTTGCATATCATTTGAATCCATGACCAAGGCTTACTGCTTCATCTTGGAAAGATTTCTCTCTGAAGTTGACTTGGTATGGCTGTAGTTGTAAAATATTCCTCTTCAAGCTTATTTATTCATCTTATTATATATATTAAAAAAAAAAAAAGCTTATATATTCATTATAATATTATGTCATATATCTAGGAATCTGTACTCCATTAAACTCTGTACTTACATATTAAAAAGCTATTTTTGTCAATAAAAAATCTTTGGTTGATGATTCAAGCACATGTTCAGTTATTTTTTGGCTTAAAATTGCAACTTATATATGGTGCTCAGTCTTAATAGTGTCTGTGCTATTCTCACACAACAGCATGAAGATTTCAGGTGAGAAAGATGTACACTCACCAATGGTTTCTAATTTGAGAGAAATAGCTGAGGTGGTAATTGATATGTTTAATTCTTTGCTCTACTAATTATTTTGGATGATGGTGCTCGGTCAGTCCTCATCGGAAAACCAGCATTGTATGTAATATTGACCGTAAGATACTTGTTCTTCTTTGTACTAAAGTTGCTGGCACTTGGGTTATTTTTCCCCCCATGGCACCCAACTTGAAATAATTTCTTTTGGGACTTTGTTGTTGGCATCCTTTTGATACTTCAGATAAATTAGATTGGCTTAGTACTTGGCAATTCCAGGTTTCTGTGCAATTGTAAGATTACAAGGAATTAGCGTTATCTATTGTTTGGCTGATAATCCTATTTTCAATCTGATGCATCAACTACATCCTCAATCAAGTGCCAGATTTTATGAAATGTTTATTATTATTATTACTATTTTTTGAAAAAAAAAATCCTTCCCTGATTAGAACATGAGAGTGTTTTACAAGCTTTTCATTCTGATGCATCAACTAGATCATCAACCAGGAGCCAAATTTTCACACAGCTCATGTGCATTTTTATTAATCTATTCTTGGTGGGGGCTTGCATTAAGTTTAACAGGCTTATATCCATTTTTGTTAATATATTCTTGATAGGGACTTGTATTAAGTTTAACAGGCTGGGGTTAGAACTTAGAATCACTGTTCAAAAATCAAAACCATATGCATGATAATTAGCAGTAGAAGTTTTGTTCAAATCATGCTGCATCAAAATGTAAATATTGCACAGGAAGATCGTTTGACTTACCAATTGTATTTGATAAATATTCAAACAAGTTTTACACTATTACTTCCGGGGAATGCTTTGAACCTTTCACTTTGATAAGGTCTCGGACGGGCAAGATTGGAAAAGTAAAAAAAAAAAAGAAAAACATATTGTAGTTTTTATTTTACTTGTATTTTAGTATTCTATTGGATGCTATTCTAAAAATATATGTTGTAATGTCAAATTAATATCAATTAGTTGTGAATCCATGCAATGCGGGGATTGTAAAATAATATAATTGAATAAATAATTTTAATAGGATATAACAACTAAATAAATTCATATTAATTTTATTTTCTTGAATTTTTGTTTCCATAATTTTTTAGTTTTAATAGGATTAGTTTTGAAAATTTCTAAATACATAAATTAAAGATAATAAATTATTATTTATTAATATATATTATTTTTAAATAATTTATATAACTATAATTATTATTATAAATGTATCATATTATATTTAAAAATAAATTATCCTTAATGATCATTTAGCATACTAACAGCACCAGCTAATAATATTTTATCAAACCGTACATTTTTATCATCTATCAGCCATGAGCTATTAGCTATCAACTATCAAATTATATAAATAGATAAACCAAACATGCTCTTAGAAATAGCATGAAATTATATGTAAATATATATATATATATAACACATTTTAACCATATTGTAATAATTACAAATTTTTTAATATATGCGTGTGGAAAAGGACTACCACCAATGATGTGTGGGAGAGTTGGCAAAGAAATCACCCACATTGAGATCTCATGATAAAAGGTCATGAGTTCAATATATATATAATTGTAATAATAGTTGTTGAGTTATATAATAGTTGATTAGTGTTGTTGCAATTGATAGTTTGTAGTTGTAGTAATAGTTTCAAGTTGGTATTAAGTCGACTATATTAAATATAAAAAAAAAGGAAAAGGACTTTACCTATGCTTTTTTTTTTTTTCTATTTTGTTTAACAAAATATGAAAATTCATTTCATTTTTAATAGAAGCAATCAGACCAAAAACTTATTAAATTGCAGATTTCTGAGGCAAAGGGACAAACCATTTTAACAAATAAATAGAGACCACTAAAGGTTGCAATATTTAGGTTGCTGCTGTGCCATGGGGAGCACCTTCTTTGTGGTCCTCTAGTCATGATACATTAAATATTCCTCTAAAGAATCTATATGGATTAGTTCTTTTTTGTTAACTTTATTATATTTATAGGATAGTTAACTATGTAATGAAAACAGTTATTTCTTTTAAATTAGATAAAAATTAATTCAACAACATATTAGTAATTGAATTCAAATCCTGTATCTTAAAATGCCTCTAATGCTCAAATTTTAGTCTATCTATTTAACCTTTTAGCCAACACCTAACCCTTTGATGCTCAAATTTTTTTCTTTACTCGCCTTGTAAATAGTGAAAGATATGTAGAAATCTAGGTCATATATATGCAAACCAAATCTTCACTGGTTAGAGCTTTAGTTCTAGAGGCACAGTTTCCTCATCACGAGCACATTGCCTTGTGCTGTATACTTGAGCACCCACCTCATGCAATAGAATAAAGGGATAATGACTTCACAAGTCCTATAAGTTTTCAAAATTTTCAATTAAGTCCTAAATTATTTTTTTTAATTGAATCCTCAAAGTGTTTAAAGTGTTACTCGTTAGTCCTATTCCGTTATCTCAAACGGAATAGAACTAACAAGTAATATTCAAAACTTGGAGGACTCAATTAAAATAAAATTTTTTATGACTTGATTGAAAATTTTGATAAATTTTTGTGGATAATTTTTTTAAAAAATTTTGATAAATTTTAATTTTTAATAAATTAATTTTAAAAAATTGATTTGTTGTTGTGTGATATTCTAATGAAGATGAATTTTGATAAATTTTTGTGGCTCATTTTAATTTGATAACTTTTTTTATTCTTTTTGCTGTTAATTATAGTAATTTTGATGAAATTGTGGTGCTTTTGAGGTTGATTTTAGTGTTAGAGATACATATAATCTATACATAAAAGATAATGAGTCTTTACTTTGTATAGATGATAATAATTTTTTATGGTGCAAATTTG
>CATIWO010085427.1:0-13469 GCA_949673435.1 Macaranga tanarius | reverse complement strand
TTATATAGCCTAGCTTGAGGAGCTTTTTGATAGAAGCTTGAAGCTTGGTCTTTTAGTGATTTCAGGTGGGCAACAACGTGCTTGACGACAACATCTCCATCCATCCACATAAGCATTATCATTTTTGGCATTTTGGACTTTGTAACTATTTTATGTTTATTTTTAAATACATATGTAAATTATATGTATATTGTATAAATTAATACTTTGATATGTATATTAAGTATCTTTCAATTTAAATAAGAAAAATTTTATTATCTAAATTATGTTCTATGAATGGCATACGTGTATGTGGCACCTAGAGGGTGCTACAGTTTAGCACGGAGTAACAGCGTGGAAAGGTACCACTTCTAAGTTAAGTTTACTCAAGGGTAAGATAGTTATAAATTCATCACATACAATATCATCAGATGGCAAGAAATACAACTCATCAAAATGGATAAAATAATCTACATATGTGTATATAAGCAAATAATATACATATCTAATGTTCAGCGGTTGGGGAGGACTAGGGAAAAAAGAGCTATCAAAAATACATAAAAAATGATACATCAAAAGGATCATAAAGCCCTATCAAACCTAAAAGAAAGTAGTCTAACTACTCTAGGATGTGCAGCCCATATATATACTCAAAAGCGACAACTACAATCCTATCTCTCATCCCACAACTGGCAAAAAGTAGGTGGTCAACAGCAACAGTAAAAACTAAGTCTAAGTCAAAGATACTCGGACCCCAGTGGTGGTCTCGTGGCACACTGAAATGGTCATCAGGTATCTGCCTAAGAACTCGATCCTCTGCGTATGGAATCGGTACTCTGTCACTATAGGCTCAATGGAAACCTGAAAAGATAGTTCCGCTCTGCAGCATGACGGATATAGTAGACGATCTCCATCTCATCTTCCTATACATCCAAGGTCTACGCGACCCAGTATATGGCCATCTA
Source organism: Macaranga tanarius (assembly GCA_949673435.1). Lineage (NCBI taxonomy): Eukaryota > Viridiplantae > Streptophyta > Magnoliopsida > Malpighiales > Euphorbiaceae > Macaranga > Macaranga tanarius. Next base: position 12,525 of record CATIWO010085427.1, on the reverse strand, counting down.
TACACTATACAAATATGTACAAGGCGGTTAGGCTGAAAAGAAAATAATTTTATAAAAGGGAGTGTGAGTATTTTCATATGAAACACTCAGTGAGTAGACTAAATAATACACTCATGAATAAATAAGCATCTTAAATATTAATAAAGGTAATTTTAAATCAATCAATATCAACAGTTAAATAAAATAGAGTAAGGTTAGTTTAACATAACTATATACCAAAGAGTCAAACCATAGGCATTTCAAATATGTATATCAAATCACATTTGATTCATTTAAAGAATATATAATCAGGTTGCTGTCAATGTGGTGGGTACCAATCAGCACATTGAAGGTTCGAGCCAGGTATGCATACCATTATCGTAAATCACACAAAGTAGCCCCAAAGGCTTTCAAAATTTTCATATCACTGTATCCCGGATACAAGAAAATAATCTCAATCTAATTACATATATTTAATTTGATGATATTAGATTGAGATTATTACGAGTAATTATTGTCATTTTATTATTATTGAGAATAAAGAAATAAAGGAATTATATAAAATAGAAGTTTGGAAAAATGCAATTGAAAAAGAAGTTAGGATGTAATTGAAATACATGAGAGTAAATGAAGTTAAGAAAAAGAAAAGAAAGGAACAAGGATTTAAGTGAAATTTTGGGAGATAGTTGTTGGGTTGCTACAGAGGAAGGTATGGTTAAGAGGAAGATAAGGAAAAAGAAGAATAAAAGGGGGAAGAGAAGAAGAGGGAAGAGCAAGGAGAGTTCTCTGAAGTTAAAGATCAACAATCTTGAAGAGAAACTCAAATTTAAGCAGGAGAAATTAGTGAGTGGCTTCTTCTAAAAGAATTTAGTGTATTTGTTATTTTAGATTTTAAATTTTATTTTATTTGAATAATTGCGTTTAAATTTTAGATCTAAGCATTTCGATGATGTTTATAAGTTATTTGACTGGGTATGAATGTTTTTGGGTTGATTTTTTAGTATTTGACGGTCTAAAATTATTATTTTTGTTGGATTTCTACTGCTGATTTTGAACCAGAGGCCGATCAGGCGGTGCTTCTTCGTAGAGGCGACGTCTGATCACCTTAAAGGCGGTGCCTCACTAGAGCATGTAAGGGCAATGCCTCTGGTAGAGGCGGCACCTCTGTATCCAACAGTTGGCACCTATGTAGCCCGATTTGCACTCTGTTTGGTATGTTTTTGAATAAACTGAGAAGTAGACTTGAACCGAACACTAGAATAACATACAAGAACAATTAAGATGCCAGAAACCAATTATGATTCTTAAGTATTGTTATATATTATAGTAATTGAACTAAATAATTTGTAATGCATGCGAATACCATATAATAATGAGTCTCAGGAAAAGGGACTAAATCATTTAAGGAAATAATCAAAGTTCAGTAACGCCAAGAGTAAATGATTAAAAACATTGAAAATGATATAATTATACCCTTATAATTTATATGTGTATTAATAAACATTACATTGATAAATAAATGAATAAGTAAGGGTTGGAGGTATATATATATATATATAAGATGAGTTGGCCACTCAATTTATAATTTTCTTTAAGACAACACAAGGATTTAGAGGTGCCTTTGGGATAAATCCCTGTGGTTAAACTGTATGCATACGAGACTATTATGAATGATTCTATGATCTGGCCAGTGTGGGCCATGAAAATAAGGGTTGAGATGTAATGAGAGAGTTTATTTGAATATTATTGTCAATTCTGGGAAAAGTTAGGAAATAAATCAATTATGAAAATACTGATTGAGAAAGATATGATTAGTAATAATAATAATACTAAATGTTCAAATGAATGAAATTATCCACTCTTGTGACAACTGAATGAAATAAATTATTAAACAATTAAATCATGAATATGATACACTAAATTATTCAATTATACGAACTTCTGTATCATTTTATAAATTGAGGAAATTAAGACCTTAAGTGTATTGGAAGTGTTAATAGTTGCATTTCCATAAAGTTAAAGAGTTAATGTAATGGTTTATTTGCATTGAGTGTCAATTATTGAGAAAGATATCTATAATTTTTATTATGCTTTTATTTCCATTCTTTATAAAAATAATTAAACAATTCTCATGTGATGGGATTCTTTTATTAAAGGTTTTTGTGGAAACGAAGTATTATTCCTTGAATTATTATTTGATAAATATGGGCATTATGAAGTATTAAACAGCTTTCAAATTATTGCTGCATTTTGGATAAAGTACAGTTTGGGATAAATGTTTTCCATTTAAAGATATACTAGCTGCTCACTGGGTAATGTCCCTATGGAATTACTCACCACTGTATTAAAAATGTATTTTCAGCTTAGTTAGATTATAGCCTAGTAGTGTATGGTAGTTCAGTGGGCCACTATGGTGCACAAGGTCATAGCAGCCGAGACTTTGGTGAGGTACATAGTCTGCCATGACACAGATGCTGAGTTGGTCTTTAAGGTCACGGTCCTACCCATAGGAGCTGATGCACGTGTATCATTCGTGCGAGAGGAGCACCTCGATAGTGTCTGCACTATTTTTCGAGTCTACTAAGCCATCTCGCTGGATGTTCAGGTCACCCTCACTTGGGTGTGATGCAGTTCTTCATATGCATCTTTTTGGCTTTTTGATTATGGCCATCTTCACCCCTCTAGTGCTATATTGGGAGATTATTTTTTAGCCATTGGGCTAGATTTACTTTTAGGAGAGTTTTGGCTTGGATGTGCTGCTCCTACTACACCACCATCTTTCGGATTGGCATTCGTACCACCACCAGAGATAGATGTTAGGACAAATGATAATGTATCATTGTATTATTTATTTTAGCATCTAGTACTCTTCTTATATTTTGATGATGTATATATCTATGCTATGATGGATGGTTGGCACTTAAGTACATGATATTATTATATATGTTTATTTAGTATTGATGTTAAGTTGTTATCTTGCCATCTATAATTGATCATATATGGACATATGATAGTCATTATGTTGGAAGATATTGAGAATGTATGGATTCGAGCATAGAGATAGTATTCTCTAGTTGTAGTAAAAATGATGAATACATTAGTAAAGGAGCTAAGGTATTGAGGTTTAAATATTTACAGTTTTCTTTTAAAATCACATTAAGTGAAATTTTCTATATATTATGAATTTATTTAGAGTATATCTAATTATTAACATATTATGGGATATTGGATATAATTGTGTATTAGTAGATTATGATGGAGAAGGGTGTTACAAAATTACTTTGAGAAATTTCACGTTATAATTACTGTTAAAAATTTATTAGAATTCTTAATATCAATTTTATATATAAGTCAAAATATAATTCAAACTACAAGCTCTATCTTTTTTACCCTTTCTTTTATTATTTTGTTATGTTTTATCATCTATTTTCCTTAATTTTCTTATTCCTTTTTTCTGCTGCCATTACAAATGCTACTAGTCATCACTTCTATTTTATTGTTCATATTTCTATTTCGTTTTATTGTTGATTTTTTTTATTTTTGTGTAGTATTATTTTATATGTAGTTTCGTCCTAAATTTCTTTTCTTTTTTACCGTAATTTAATTATTATTTTTATATTAATTATGTATTTTCTGTGAGAATTTGTGGGCTTTCTTCATGAAAGTGGTTTTCATCTTCATCATGTGTGTGAAGTTTTTTCAGTCTTCTTCCACATAAGTTTTGGAAGATCGTGTGTCAAATATATTCATAAGATCGAACTCATTTAAAAGATAAAAAAGTCTAACAAGCAGAGTCATGCCTCATTGTTGAATTTGAGAGCTCTATTAACACGAATGTTAGGATAAGTTTTTCTTGTTTATGTTTCTTTTTTCATATTTTGAATGTAATGGTTTTTATAATATTTCTTTTAATTTTAAGATTTACCATTCAACTTTATAAATGAAAGATTTATGCTTTCCTATAAAAAAATAATTTAAACTAGCTAGTTGATTTGAATTTGTTACATCTCCCATCTTTATTTTAAGAAAATACATACTTCTAAAATTTAGAATATAAATAGAATTAATTTTTCATATTATCTTTAAAATTTTGTATGGCTCTCCCGTCTCCAAAGATAACTGCTAATTATACATGAACAAATCTTTTTTTTTAGTTGATTTCTAATTTATCATAATAAGAAATATTAAAAATCAACATAAATTGGCTAAGGTTGGTTAGCTTAGTAGTATAGTTCCCTTCAAGCCATAAATAGATCAAGGGATCCATTCTTGCCTACCTTCAGGTTTAAAAAAAAAGTCAAACATAAGGAGACCTAATAAATTAAGAGATAAAACCTAATTACATTGGTATAGGGAAAAGAAAGTCTAATTAGTTGTGAGTTTAAGATTTAAACTGAAAGGAAGCATCCATTTAATTAAAGTTGAAAAAAACTCAAAGGAAGCCTCTAATCCAAATAACATCTTACAACATCTCCTTTCATTGTTGCAGGTATAGTGTTGTGTTAATGATGCACTAATTTAAAAGTTGTATTTGTATGTTGGTGCTTGAAAATTGATAGATAGATGAATATCACTAACACTATGTTATACAATTCAAATAAATCTGATATAATAATTTATTTTACGAATATGATTAATATTATATGATCTAATCATTTGAGAAATTTTTGAATGTTTCAATTAGTGTCATAGTTCAATAATAGATATGTAGTAGTTCAACTAGGAATTTGGGATATGATTATTGTGTGATCTAAATTCTAAAGTGCTGCTGTTGAATAATCACTTGAGAAATTTTAGAATGTTTGTATCAACCCTCAATTGATTTGATTGTTAGATTTTTTCTTTTTTTTTTTTGGATTAATTGTTTGGAAATTAAATCGGACAGAATTGGTCCAGGATGCCTAGTGCTGGAGGTATTAATGAGATCCTGAGCGTGGATCTGTTGTGCGAGATTCTAAAACGAATTTCTTACAAATCTGCTTTCCAGTGCAAGTCAGTGTGCAAGCATTGGTTGTCTCTAGTATTTCTCGGTTATCTCTAGTATTTTTTCTTTCAATAAAAACTTTTATTATTTTTTATATGTGAATATAATTTTTTGTTTTCATAAACTTTTATTTTCTCAACATTATTATTAGCAATATATTTTATTTCCCTTATGTATATTTATTATTATTATTATTATTATTATTATTATTATTATTATTATTATTATTATTATTATTATACATTTTAGTTGTATATAAAAATAATAAAAAAAAATTGTCCATAATAGTCAATTCATATACTAATAGCAACAACTCAAAAGAGTTTTACCATAAATCAACTAAAAGCTATTAGTTATTTATAGCTATGATCAGCTGAACCAAACAAGCCCTAAATATAGTAAAAAAAAGAATTTCTAAATCCCTAAATCTTGCAATCACTTAATCAAGCAATCTCCCGATCTTTATGCTTTACCTTTCATTCTCTTTTTTTTTTTTTGTGAATAAATCATTCGCCCTTTTTCTTGAACTATACCACCTGCTTTATCGATGATTATCTCTGGATTCTTCTTCAAATCACTATCATAATTCCCAGTTTTACCCGAATAAGATCCCATTTCATCTCCTAACGTGATTTTCATTGCATTCTCTATTCATCTTCAACAGTAGGTCGATTCAAATTCACTCTCTTGCCCTTTTGATTTGTGACATCCATCGCCTAGTAGTTATTGATATTCTAAAATATGGATATTTGAATGGAGGTTAATGATGGAGTAATTAAAATAAGAAATCAAAACTTTGCAAGGTATGTTATTGATTGTTACTACTACTACTTCATTGCTTATCATCGCAAAGAGGTTTTATGATTATTGTCCATAGCAACCAAGCTACAAGGAATGTAACAAAGTGAAGGAAGTGATTGAAACAATGTAATTTTAGATTCTGCCTACCACCTATTTGATAAAAAGCCTAAAAAGAAGATTTCATTATTTTTAAAAATTTTCTAGGTTAATTTTGATGTTATCTATTTTTTTATTTAGTTTAGTGCTATTGTATGAAATCTAATAGCATTCATATGTAGAAATAATGGCACCTTGGTAACGAACGATGGTAGTGTCGATGATGTATAAAGTGGTAGTGGTGGTGGTAGTTTAAATAAAGTGATCTAAAAAGGGGAGAAAAAGATAGGAACTCAATTGCAAACTTTATTTGCTTCTAAATAACAAACTGATCTTTTCTATAAGTATTTTTGTTTAAGTATAATTATATGTGACACACTTAAAAACATGTGAATTTCACACTGTTGTACACCCTGTCAAGTCATAAGTTTAGTGGAATAAAAAAAATTAATTTTAGGAGTTAAATAAGTCTAAAATAAAAGTTATAATGTGTAATAAGTTAAATTAAAAGTTGAGAAGTGAAATTTGTCAAAAAGGTAAAGTTCATGGGTGAAATTATGCATTCAGCCTATTCCTATTTCAATGTAAATTTTAGTCAATCAAACACTAGGAATTGAAATCGTGCATTTTAATTCTCACTTTTATTTTTTTTATAAAATTTCCTTGTGTTGGATTCCTAAAATTAATTTTATTTGAGTTGTCAGCAAGTATTATAATTATTCATCGAATTGTATATCTTGATGTTTCTTTGTTAAACTCTATGATGGTGGAATTTATTTTACTATACCATTTTTGTACTCTTTTCACTCACTGAGTATTTTCTTGCAAAGATACTCACACTTTTATATTTTATTCTTCCAGTATAGCTTGTGTTTGTTGTGTATGTATTATGGCTATCTATTGGATGTCTATGTCATATGAAGTGTTGGAAGACGAGACTATGGTTAGGTATGCTATCTGTCATGATAAGGATACAACGTTGTCTTGCATAGTAGCTTTAAAGCCAATTACATTAGATGTCTGTATGTCTATCACTATAGAGGAGTACATGGAAGGTGTATGCACATTTATGATGGTAATCTATAATACCAATATGGGAGTTAGGGTTACCCTTTCCTGGACTTAAACAGATGTGGATTATCCTAATCTTTTTTTTATGATGAGGATTGTGACCTAGAGCTTTGTGTTATACTTTTTGTTATCATAATGGGTCGATATGTATCTCCCAGGGTAAGAGTAAATAAAAAGGGATTCATGTATTCTTTTTGGCATATATTTGTATATATTCTTATGATATCCCGCACTCGTATCTAATATTTTTGGATGATGAACTTTTACGTTATGTGATATTAACTAAATGAAATCAATATGTTATCTTGACATCTCTAATGATTCATTATATAGTGAATATGATTTAATAAGTATTAGAATATGTTCATTAAAGATTTTTTAAAAAATTTTATAGTGAATTGATAGTTAGTGTTCTAATCTTTTACAAATATCCTTCTCTGTTTACATCGACATTAGGGAAGTTATATAGGTGACAGTATGATGTTGGTACAAGTAGGGAGGGGTGGTCGCGACATTTCAAATCCTAATACTATTTGGATTAAAATTTTTCAAGTTTTCAAATAAGTGTGCATTTATTTTCAAATGTTAAATATATCCTAAGGCATAAAATTAAAATACTATGACACTCCTTCTAAGTAGTGGGGTTTAGAGCACGCCCAAGTATTTGGCAACCATGGTGCTATACAGGTTTTACAACCCACATAGGAGATATGATTCAAAACCACAAAGGCCTGAATCAGAGATAGGAATCACCACCTGGGTAAATAACCATGAACACCAAATTTTATGGCAACTCCATTCCACGGAGGCCTAGTAATCACACTTTATGAACGGGCATTAGGACCACTAACCTTTTGGTCAGTCTCTATTTGCTTTTTTTCCATTATGGTTGTTCATTTTATAATTAATTTCTTATTACATGCAATTTTATGTATGTTATCGAATAATCAATTTATTATCATCATGCATCACACAACCAAACCATAAATAGATAATGACCATCCAAAGAAAGGCGGTGAAAAAGAAAAGAGTACAACTCAAAAACAAAAATAAAAATAAAATATAAACTTAAACTAAAGAAATGGAAGAAGAAATGAATTACAGACCAAAGCATACATCATTATCTATTTTAACTAATTAAGCCTACTTTAATAGGCTTTTTATGGGGACCAACTCAATCATTTACCTAGCCTTTACTACTTTATAAAAACAAAAAGGAATTAATGTAAAAAATAGGAAATATATATAAAAAAACTCAGAAAAATAATGTAAATGCACAAAGATCAGGCACTAATTATGAAATAAATTTCTTAAATCATAAACATAAAACATTCAACTAGAATAAGGACTAAATGTACAGAGATACATAATTAATTAATCCATATTACTCAAATTTTGTTAAATCATTATTAAAAGATTATCATGTCATTTGTTGATTCAAATTTTCCAAAGAAGCTATACTTAATAATTCTACATCAATTAACATTATCTAAAACATTCATTATCATTCATAAACATTCACTTTAGATTAGATTTTAGATTAGTTTATAAGTTTGTAAAAGTGGAGTTAAAGCAAAGGAGCACCATTGAAGGGGAATTGGGGAGTTTTTTTAATTCTTATTATTTGATTGTTATGTTTGCTAAAACTACCATGATTTACTTTCTTATATTCGTTATCACGAGTTTTTAAAAATCTTTTGTGCTAGAATTATCTTAGTAACTTGGTGATATTTTAAACCTTTATTTATGTTGATCTAATTGAAGAGTTTTTCTTGAATATGAATTTTGTTTTTATGCTTAATATTATGTTTTTCAATTTAGTATTCATGTTTGCATAAATTTAAGTATATTGAGATTGAAAGATGAAATATGCTAGCATGTTTGCATAAGTTCAAGTATATTTAGATTGAGAGATGAAATATTCTTAGGTTTGAATTTCATTAGCTTAAGTATTTTAAGATCAACAGGAGATTAATACTTAATGACCTAAAATAATATAACATCAGTATCCTTGAATGTACTTAATTTGATGTGCATGGTTATGATAGATATAATAGTGGTACTGAAGTTAGTAGAAGTTAAAGGAATGGGAATTTGAAAATTTTAATGACAATTAAAGTGTTTAAAATGATATGAAAATAAAAAATAAAAAATAAAATTGAAAGAAAATTGAAGGATTTAAAGGTATGTTGATTTTGGACAAAAATGAACAAATTTAAAGTTAGTGGATTAAATTAAAAATCAAGGATTTAATGAGGACTGATTTGGGAATAAAGGGAGGTGCATTTGGATAGGATGAGTTTGAGTATAGGTGATGGTTTGAATGGAGGTGAGGTGGAAATAAGAGGAAGTGTGATTATATGCATGATATACAAGTGTCCTTGGATTAGAATAATAAATCAAGATTAGTTTAATTAATTAAGCTTAGTGAAGTCTATATATATAGACATCAAATTTCAGCCTTAAGACTTTTTATTGCTATGATTTCCCACTATATATATATATATATATATATATATATATATATATTATAAAAGCTTTAAAGAGAGTGAAGGAGAAGAAGAAAAAGGAAAATCTAAGTGGAACTACGGCAAATTAAAGTCTTGAAGAGCAAGTTGAAGAGATCATAGCTTTGTATGAAAAGAGTAGTCTCTCATATTACTTTCAAGATCTTAAGAGAATGAAATTTTGGCTTTGGGAAAGTTGAATCAAGAATGTTGGATATTTCCATGATCATTAGCTAATCTACCCTTGTTTTGAATTTAACAAGAAATTTTGAAATACTAATGTATATGTTTAGAGTCTAACTATAAGCTAGGTTAAAACCATGGATAATGCAAGCATTGAAGGTTGAATTAAAGCTCAATTAAAGCCCTTAAAGGTCCTCACAAATGTCATTAAAAGTATTATGTACGATCATATCACAAGAGAGGTCAATTAAAGCAAAAAACATAAAGTTTTCTAAGTGCCAGTCACCGCTCAAGAGCACTCAAGCTAAGCTTCTCATTAACAAAAGAAGCCTAAGCTCCTCATGATCACTCCATATGATTGTGAAATGTTTAGAGAAGCTGGTCACGATCCTGAGGAGCTCTCCAATGGCTATTTTCAAATGTAAAGGTCATATTTTTGAAGCTCACGATTCTAAGGTGCCGCTCACAATCCTAAGCAGCCAAAATCCTGTAAAAAGCTGAAATTGAATTAAATGAAGATACAAGTGATTTTAGATGTTCTTGAGACTTTTTAACAACTATTATTTTGATCTCCAACTATATATACTTGCTTCAAAACTTCATTTAAGAAGTTTGGTGTGTTATTGAAAGTAAGTATTCTTAGCATACATCAAAGTTCTCTTTGAAATTATTTTAAATTCTTAAATTGTACTCTAACCTTTGAGTGTTGGTTGTGTGATTAGAATTAAGATCTTTTTTTTTCTCATTTCTTGGGTTAAGATTAAGGGAAGTGAGGTCTAATTCTAGTATTAGTTAAGTGGAGATTGAAATTGGTTTAAGTTTAGCTAAAAAAAACTCAATTATTGTAAAGGTTTGAATTAACCCTTAAAAAACTCTTTTAGTTGTAATCAATCTCATTAATAGATTGGTATGGGGTTTGAAAATCCTAACTTAGGGATAAGTTAAATAGAGACATAAGATTAATTTATAATTCGAACTCTTTAAATCTTTTATGTGCCTTGTGTTTATTTTCTTGCCCTCTTTCATCTTAAACTTTATTTTTCTTTTTCATTATCTTCTTAAATCTTACTTAATCTTACTTGAAATTCAACTAGTCCTATTCTCCCCCTCTAAGGCCTTTTCAATTGGTATCAACGTTGAAATTCTTAGTACTTAATTAGAAGAATCTAAAAATCCATGGGGAGTGAATGTTTTTCTTTCCAAACCTATAGACCCTTCTTTGATGGGAGTAATTATCCTTTTTGGAAACATAAAATGGAGCTTTATATTAATAGTGATTCCATTAGATTACGGGATGTGATCTTAGATGGGTAGAACCCTCCTATGAAGATAGTGGAAGTCGTTCAAGTTCTAAAGGAAAGAAATGAGTCATCTCAAGAAGAAAAAGAGGAGAACCATAAGAACAAAAACACTATGTCAGTTCTTATTGCTTCCATGTCAAGAGAGGAAGGAAGAAAAATTCAACATTACATTTTAGCCAAGGAGATGTGGGAGACCTTAGAGAACCATTATGAAGGCAATATCCAAGTTAAATCTAAGAAAGTTTAACTCCATGTCTATGAGTATGAACTCTTCAAGATGAAGCCCCATGAAAGCATCATCGAAATGACAAATCAATTGATTGCCCTATTGACAACCTTGAGAAAGTTAGGCAAGCATTATTCAAAGGAAAAGATTAATACCAAAATCATAAGAGTGCTTCCTAAAAAGGATTGGGAGTCAAGAGTGACTTCAATTAAAGAATCTCATGACCTCTCTAAGCTTTCAACTGACATCCTCATTGGTAAACTTCTTACTCATAAGCTTACCTTGAGGCAAAAGGAAGAGGAACAACAATGAAAAGAGGAAAAGAAGAAGAGTCTTACATTCAAAGCATCAAAAGACTCAAGTGATGAAGATGACCTTAAAAATTCAAGTGAAGATGATAAGGAGATTTCATCAGAAAGAACTTGAGTAAGCACAAGGAATCCAAAAGAGGTGGCTCTAAGAAGGCCGAAGAATTTATATGCTTTAAGCGCAAGAGACCCAGTCACATTCAAGATGAATGTCCTAAGCTGAAGCACAAATATAAGGTAGCAAAGAAAAGGAGAAAAGCTTTTAAAGCTACTAATAATATGTAAACTAGCACGGTTATTTAAGATTATTTTATTGCTTTTTATTTAGTTTGCATTTGCATTTTAATTAATTATTGCATTTTTATTGTTATTTTTGTACTTTGATGTTGCTTGTGTGTCTTATAGGTCACTTTAGTCTAATCTAATGCTTAAAGTTGCATTGGAGTGCATTGGAATAAAGAATGGTGTAAGGAAAGCCAAAGGAAGCAAGTTAGAGGTTGTGCCGAGTCAGCACAGTATACCGACTCGTGACAAAGGCTGGCTGTGACGAGTCGGCATGGTGGTGTCGAGTTTAAGAGATGCAACTTTTCAACTTTTCACAGTTTTTGTATTTTGGCCACAACTTCTTGTACACACCTCGAAATAAGGTGATTCAAGTTGAGTTGGAAAGATAACTCAAAGACCTATAATTTTTCTACAGATAATGCCATTTTGATGGATAAAAATGCCCTTAAAGTTACTGCATCTGAACAGGATGATGACTTTTCATGTCAAGTGGTACCTTTCCAATTGTATACGAATTTTAATCACTTGTAACTACTCCTAAGGCCTATAAATACATGTATTGGCTGCATTTTAGATGAGAGAATAACAATATAGATAAAAAGATATCAGAAAGCATTTATTTTTATTTGTCAAAAATTGTTAGTTTTATTTAGTTAGTATTATTAGTGCAATTCAAATATTCAAGTGAAGAATATTCAAAGCAAGTCAAGGAATCTTCAAGAAGGCTATCTACATTCAAAGTTCTATCTTTCTCTCTTAGTACTTTGTATTTTATTTACCTTCT
>CATIWO010085392.1:0-21204 GCA_949673435.1 Macaranga tanarius | reverse complement strand
CCCTCTCCTGGGTGTGATGCAGTCAGGTGGATGCATCAGATTTTGGCCTTTTTGACAGCAGCCATTATCTACACCCCTATTCGAGCGTGTCACCAGAGTGACTTTTGAGCCAATGGGCTAGTTGGGAGTTGACCTAGACCTGAGATGTGCTGCTGTATCTTTATATTACCGGACTGCAATCTGAGGTTCTGTTGGAGAGACTAGATATTTGTACTAGCTTCTAGTACTCTTAAGTTGTATTATATTTGGGATTACTGTATTTAAGAATGTTGTATATATTATGAATGGATGAATGGTTTACACTACAATGTGTTTATAGATTTTAGCATTATATAATGTGGGATGCATGATTCATAATGATGATTGATGATGTCTAATGATGAGAGCAAAGAATGTGATATTCATAAGAATAGTTTTTATTGGTACATATTCATATCAAATGGATATAGATAAATTATAACCTTAAAAAGCTCATTAATTATGTAAAGAAGATAAATTACTGTTGATAATGGTGATTTGAGGTTAAGGTGTGACAGTTGTTGTATGACCAATAAATTGTTATTTTTAGGATTCATAAAGGGCATTTAAGTGGATAAGAATAAAGTCAGAACTATAGTGGCCTACTCCAAAAACTATAATAGAAGTATGAAGCTTTCATGTGTTAGCAACTTTATATAGGCTTTTTTTAAAAAACTTTAGCAGCATATTAGACTGAATTACAGAATGTTTGAATAAAGGAAAGTTCCAATAGGAAAAGAAAGTTGAAGCTGCCATTGTAAGTCATGTACTGCACCAGTATTGGTTCTACCGAACTTTGATAAGCTATTTAAAGTATATTATAATACAAAAACTATGGAAATAGGAGTTGTCTTTTCTTAAGAAAATAGACAGTGACATTCTTTAGTAAAAAGTTAAGTGATATCAAATTCAAATGTACCACTTATAATAAAGACTTCCACTTATAAAACATGTTTTAAGGACATGGGAGCATTATCTTGTTATATGAGAATTTATTCTATGCTAGGACCATAATGCAAAAAAGTATCTAATAGCTAGAAGTGGAATAGAAAAAAGATACATACTAGGTAATTACAATTTCTATAGAAGTTCCCTTTTAAGTTAAAACATAAGTTATAAGTGTATAACAAAGAACAAAGTAACATATGCATTAAGTCAACATAGAGATCTGCTTATCACTTTTAGGAATTAAATCATGGATTTTAAGCATTTGAGACTACTATATGAAGCTGATGAGAATTTTCAATAAATATGAGAGAAGTATATTATGAATCAACCTTATTAAGATTTTCATGTTCATGATGTTTCTTGATATGAGACAAATAGCTTTGAATTTCTTAATCATTTTTTTTAAGAAAAGATTATTTGTGACTTACATGAAGGAGAATTAGATGGACACTTGGATAGAGATAAGACTACTATTGCAGTTTGAGAGAGGTATAATTGGCCTTATTTAAGAAAAGATGTGATAAATTTTGTTTAAGGTTGTTATGTATGTTAGACAGCAAAGGACAGACATACAATACAAATTTATACATGTCTTTACCTATCTCTAAAAATATTTGAGAAGATATATTTATAGATTTTGTGCTTGGTTAACCTTGCACCTAATTAGACATGAATTCTATTATTATTATTATTATTGATAAATTTTCTAAGATGACACATTTTATTCCATGTAAGAAGACTTCAGATGCTAATGATGTTGTCAAATTATTTTCAAAGAGGTTGTCCATCTATATGATACACCTAAGACTATAACTTCATATTATGATACTAAGGTCCTTGGTGATTTTTAGAGACCTTTATGGAAGATATTTGATTCTTCCTTGAACTATTATAGTATAATTCATCCTTAAATAGATAGTCAAATAGAAGCTGTCAACTAAACCTTGGACAATTTGATATAAAGCATATAGAGATAGACCCAAGAAATAGGATTTAGCATTAGTACAGATAAAATTAACTTATAACAGTGCTATTCATAAAGCTAAAAAATTATCATTTTCAATTTATCGTTTATATAAGATTTGACACCCCTCCCCACCGACGTCCCGCCGGACAGCACGACACTCTTGTTGTTCCGCCCAAGATACCGACATGGAGAGGTGTCACTTCTGGGTTATATTCTAACAAACAATACTATCCAACAATCACTCATCATATAATCTTGTATAAATAAAATTATTAATAACAATCATTTAGACAAGAGCAAGAATGATGGCAAGCTTAATATACTGCTGATATAATATACATAAAGATAGTGTACTACAAGAGGGTTATTAGGGAATCAGTTATCCTAAACATATACAAATGTACACCAAAAGAAGTGACAAACCCATCTACCCTAAACACGCATGGTCTAACTAAACCTAGAGAGTACTGACATAAGTATAACAAAAAGGTGCAGTTACTTCCTATCACATGCCCTATCTCATAACAAAAAGAAAGTAGTATGGACAGAAACTAGGTCTAAGTTAGAGAGACTCAAACCCTAGAACTAGTGACGTGCATCACTGTAATTATAGTCAAACATCCATCGGTAAAATCCTCTATAACTGTGTGTGTATGATAATCGACCGCTATAGGCTCTAAAGCGACTCTGAAAGATAGAACTGCATCAGTGTTATAGCGTATGTAAAAGTGCACCTCCATTTTTGGCCCGTTTACTGAATACATCATTGCGGTCCACATGATAGCCATACTATATACAATAATAACAAGGTTTAACCTATGCTGAAAGAAGAATAAAAATAGAGTGGTGAGTATTTTCTCAAGAAAATACCCAGTGAATGGATAGACTATAACATTGTCCCAAGAAACAATAAGGAATAACAATAATCTAGAATATTTAAAGATAATAAAAAATTATAACCATTTAGTTCATAAAACGATCTATAAAGATTGAATACAATTTATAATCAAATCAAAAGAATAATTTATAATAACTCTTTAAAGATCCACTCCGGTTTACCGAAGGTTTTCTAATTACACAATATGATTAACTTTCTTTCAAAATACTATTCTTATTATATACATAGCATAATACAACACATCACAATTTTGTCAGATGTAAACAGGAATAGGTTTAGTTGTTATCGATGTGGTGGGTACCAGTCAGCACATCGAAGGTCCAATCTAGGTATGAATACCGATCCATAACCACTCGGATTAGCCCCAAAGGCATACAAAAATCTCAAGCGTTGTTCCAAAGATAATTTTCATATATCTCAATTTTCGTCAATTTCTCTTTGTACCCCAGGTACAAGAATATCAACCACACATGAGTTACTGTGCTCCGGATACAATCTTATATCTCACATAACCCTACCGTACATTAGGCACGGTCTTACTATAACCACCTTTCATTACAATGTACATATGCTCATAAATCATCACATTTTCATAACCGATAATGTTTTTGATCAAATCAAAACTCTACATTATCTCAGGTATCATATATATCACAAAATAAGGTCTAAAACTAACTCAAACATCATTTTAAATCACTTAGGCACAGTTCAGCGCAGAGGCTCCACTTTTATAGGCACTGAGGTGCCGCCTTATGGCATGCTGAGGCGTCACCAGAAGACTTAAAATGGGCTGAGGCGTCGCCTTTGTGTATAGAGGTGCTGCCTCTATACAATCAGGCGCCACCTGATCGTACCTGTAACGTTCAATTTTTTTGAAATTTTCAACAGAAACAGAAATTTTCAATCCAAAATCAATCAAAATCATCCAAAAACAAGTATAATGACAAAAGAACTAAAGATAGGAAGTCTACTCACAAAAATACATATTTTTTTTCCTCTTCCTTCCTTCCCTACAATGTTTCCTTCTTTTTTCTTTTTTTTTTCTTCTTCTTCTTCCTCTTATCAGTATCAATGGTGGTTTAAACAAAATTATAATTTAGTCCCCCAACTTGTAATTTTTCAATTTAGTTATTTCTCTAAACTTATTTTTCTTACAATTTAGTCCTAATCTAAAATAATTTAAATTATTCGGGTATAGACATAATAATTCTCCTCCACTTATGAAATTTCATCCTCAAAATTTAGAGAAATTTCGTTTTCAAACTAATTCATACCTGAAGAGAATAGGTACGGATATTGTTGTCTCATATCTTCCTCCTGTTCCCACGTAGCTTCTTCCCAAGAATGTTTCTTCCATAATACTTTGACTAGAGGAATAACTTTATTAAGCAATATACCTTTTTATCACTTTCCAAATTTAATATTGGCTCTTCTTCATAGCTTAAATTCTCCTGTAATTATATCGGTTGTTCCTGTAGTATGTGAGAAGGATCACTTCTATATCTTCTCAACATCGATACGGGAAAAATGTCGTGAATTTCATATAGATTATAAGGTAATGCTAATCGATAAGCCGCTGGCCCAACACGTTTGATTATTTCATACGGTCCAATAAATCTTAGACTTAGTTTGCCACGCTTACCAAATCTCGGCACGCCTTTCCATGTTGATATCAATAAAAATACTTTTTCACCAATGTCATATTCAATATCAGCTCGCTTAAGGTTGGCGTAGCTCCTTTGTCTATCTTGTGTCGTCTTCAAATTTGCTCGAACTATGTGAATATTTTCCGTAGTTATTTACACAAATTCGGGACCTAACAATTTCCTTTCTACGACTTCCTCCTAACAAATTGAGGTCCTAAACTTCCTTCCATATAGTGCTTTAAAAGGTACTATATTAATACTGCTTTGGTGGCTACTATTATAAGTGAATTCATTTAATGGTACTTACTTATCCCAATTACCTCCAAAGTCTAACGCACTGGATCTCAATATGTCTTCCAATATCTGTATAGTGCATTCGGATTGGCCATCAATTTGAGGGTGGAAAGTTGCACTAGACCTCAATTTAGTAAGCTTCCTGCAGACTTGGCCAAAATCAAGATGTGAACCTTGGATCATAATCGGATACGATCGATACTGGTGCTCTATGTAATATCACGATTTCCTTCACATATAGTTCTGCCAACTTGTTTAAGTTATAGCTGACTTTAACAGGTAAGAAATGTGCTGACTTTGTCAAAGGATCTATAATTACCCATACAACATCATTTCCTTACTAGGTTCTTGGCAATCCTACCACAAAATCCATTGTGATATGTTCCCATTTCCATTCAGGAATTGGTAAGGATTGTAAAACTCCCGTAGGATGTTTATGCTCTGCCTTCACTTGTTGACATGTTAAACACGGACACAAATTCTGCCACGTCACCCTTCATTCCTTTCCACCAGTAATTTTCCTTGAGCGTTCTATACATCTTTATACTTTCAAGATTTTGAAGCTTCGTTGGCAATTCAAAGTCAATTCAAATTTTACATTCTTGCTCAATAATTTTGTTAATGGTGATGCGATAATTGAGAAATCATGTACGAATCTTTGATAATATCCTACTAGCTCTAAGAAACTTCGTATCCCTGTTACATTCCTTGGTGGCTCCCAATTTACAATCATCGCGATCTTACTTGGGTCCACATATACTCCTTCAGCAGATATCACATGACCTAGAAATGCAACCTTATCCAGCCAAAACTCATATTTACTAAACTTTGCATACAACTGCTTAGTTCTCAAAATTTCTAATATTGTCCTCAAATGCTCCTTATTTTCTTTTCTCGATTTTGAGTATACCAGAATATCGTCTATGAACATAATTACAAAACTATCCAAATATGGCTTAAATACTCAATTCATTAGGTCTATAAATGTAGTTGGTGCATTAGTCAATCCAAAAGGCATTTCCAAGAATTCATAATGCCCATACCTTATCCTAAATGCAGTTCTAGGTATGTCTGATTCCTCAATCCTTAGTTAATTATAACTCGATCGCAAATCTATTTTTGAAAATACCTTTGCTTCTTACAATTAATCAAATAAGTACTCTATTCTAGGCAAAGGATATTTATTCCAGATTATGACCTTATTCAACTGTCCATAATCTATACACAGTCGAAAAAGATCCATCTGTCTTCTTAACAAATAATACAGGTGCGCCCCATGGAGAGAAACTTGGTCGGATAAATCCTTTATCCAACAATTCTTGTAATTGCACCTTCAACTCTTTTAACTCTGCCAGAGCTATGCTATATGTTATTTTTGATATAAGAGTAGTTTTGGGTATTAATTCAATCTCAAATTTTATTTCTCTCTCTGGTGGCAAACCTGGTAAGTCTTCCAAAAATACATCCTCAAACTCATTCGCCACTGGTAGTTCTTTTAACTTTGAACCTTCCAAGTTGCAATATCGTAAAGGCCTTCTCCATAATTTTTATCCACTTGTCAGCTTGTCCTGGATCCAACATAACATAAAAGTTATAAGCCCCACATTTCTTTGCATGTTCGATTAGATCTCCTGGTCTTTTATACTTCTACCTCTCCTTCTCATCTATCATAGTCGCCATAGTACATGCAAATTCTGTTGCATCCATATACATTACTAGTAGTACTAGATTATTAACTATGTTTTCCTACACTGACAGTGGCAGTTGTCCATTACATGCTCTTCTTAGTATGTTAAAATTCAGCACTGGAGCATTAGGCATCGAATTGCCTTGTTCACTCCCTGCATCGATTCCTCACATATCATCTCTTCTATTACTCGTAAATGCTACTGATGGAGACAATTCACGTGGTTGATTCCTATCCACACTTTCCTCTCTCTCTACAAGATCTATTTTATCGACCTAGTCACCTCGACCTCTACCTCTACCTCTCGGTCTACCTCTAGGCCTACCACGAAAACCTATTCTACCTCCTCTAGTTCTTGCCATCTTCCTAAAAATTTCAAATAAATCCACTTTAGCGATTCAAACCATTAAGTATTAAGTTATCAAATAACATCCATTCAGTGCACATATTCCTTAATTTCACAGAATTCACTTAACCAAGGTCTGATACCTTAAATTTTTCAAAATCTATCAAATCCATCAAAATCTAAGCTTTCGAATCTAAATTTTTGAACCTAGGATTTCAAATACTAACTTTTAAACTTAAACTTTCAAATCTAATTTTTCAAACCTAGGCTCTGATGCCAAAATTTATGACACCATTCCCCATTGACGTCCCGCCGGACAGTACCGACACTTTTGCTATTCCACCTGAGATATCGACGTGGAGAGGCATCAGTTCTGGGTTATATTCTAACAAATAATACTATCCAACAATCACTCATCATACAATCTTGTGTAAATAAAATTATTAATAAAAATCATCCAAACAAGAATCAGAATGATGGCAAGCTTAATATACTGCTGATATAATATACATAAAGATAGTGTACTACAAGAGTGCTGTTAAGGAATGGAGCATCCTAAACATATACAAATGTGCACCAAAATAAGTGACAAACCCATCTACCCTAAACACACATGGTCCAACTAGACCTAGAGAGTACTGCCATAAGTACAACAAAAAGGTGCAGTTACTCCCTATCACATGCCCTATCTCATAAAAAATATAGTAGTCTGGACAGAAACTAAGTCCAAGTCAAAGAGACTCGAACCCTAGAAGTAGCAACATGTGTCACTGTAATCACTGTCAAACATCCATTGGTAAAATTCTCTCTGTCTATGTGTGTATGATAATCGACCGCTATAGGCTCTAGAGTGACTCTGAAAGACAGAACTGCATCAACATCATGGCATATGTAAAAGTGCACCTCCATTTTCGGCCCATCTTTTGAATACATCATTGCAGTCCATATGATAGCCATATTATATACAATAATAACAAGGTCTAACCTATGCTGAAAGAATGATAAAAATAGAGTGGTGAGTATTTTCTCAAAAAAATACCAAGTGAATGGACAGATTACAACGTTGTCCTAAGAAACAATAAAGAATAATAATAATCCAGAATATTTGAAGATAATAAAAAATTATAACCATTTGGTTCATAAAATAATCTATAAAGATTGAACACAATTTACAATTAAATTAAAAGAATCATTTATAATAACTCTTTAAAGATCCGCTCTAGTTTACCGAAGGTTTTTTAATTACACAATATGATCAACTTTCTTTCAAAATATTATTATTATTATATACATAGCATAATACAACACATCACAGTTTGTCAAATGTAAACAGGAATAGGTTTGGTTGTTATCGATGTGGTGGGTACTAGTTAGCACATCGAAGGTCCAATCTAGGTATGTATACTGATCCATAACCACTCGGATTAGCTCTAAAGGCATACAAGAATCTCGAGCACTGTCCCAAAGATAATTATCATATATCTCAATTTCCATCAATTTCTCTTTGTACCCCAAGTATAAGAATATCAATCACATGTGAGTTGCTGTGCCCCAGACATAATCTTACATCTCACATAATTATGTCGTACACCGGGCATGGTCTTACTATAACCACCTTTTATTACAATGTACATATGCTCATAAATCATCACATTTTCATAACCGATAATGTTTTTGATCAAATCAAAACTCTACATTATCCCAGGTATCATATATATCATAAAACAAAGTTTAAAACTGATTAAAACTAACTCAAACATCATTTTAAATCACTTAGGCGCCAGTTCAGTGCAGAGGCTCCGCCCTTATAGGCACTGAGGTGCCACCTTATGGCCTATTGAGGTGTTACCTGAAGACTTGAAGTGGGCTGAGGCATCACCTTTGTGTATAGAGGCACCGCCTCTATGCAATCAGGCGCCTCCTGATCGCACCTTTAACGTTCAAATTTTTTGAAAGTTTCAGTGGAAACGGAAATTTTCAATCCAAAATCAATCAAAATCATCCAAAAATAAGTATAATGATAAAAGAACTAAAGATAGGAAGTCTACTTATAAAAATGCAGATTCTTTTTGCTCTTCCTTCCTTCCCTACAACGTTTCCTTCTTTTTCTTTTTTTTTTCTTCTTCTTCTTCCTCTTATCAGCATTAATGGTAGTTTAAGTCAAATTGTAATTTAGTCCCCCAACTTGTAATTTTTCAATTTAGTCATTTTTCTAAACTTATTTTCCTTATAATTTAGTCCTAATTCAAAATAACTTAAATTATTCGAGTACAAACATGATAATTCTCCTTCACTTAAGAAATTTCATCCTTAAAATTTAGAGAAAGTTCATTTTCAAACTAATTAGTACCTGAAGAGAATAGGTACGGATATTGTTGTCTCATATCTTCCTCCTGTTCCCACGTAGCTTCTTCGCGAGAATGTTTCTTCCATAATACTTTGACTAGAGGAATAACTTTATTACGTAGTACCTTTTTATCACTTGCCAAATTTGATATCGGCTCTTCTTCATAGCTTAAATTGTCCTGTAATTCTACCATTTATTCCTATAGTATGTGAGAAGGATCACTTCTATATCTTCTCAACATCGATAAGTGAAAAATGTCGTGAATTCTGGATAGATTATGAGGTAACGCTAATTGATAAGTCGCTGGCCGAATACATTCGATTCTTTCGTACGGTCTAATAAATATTGGACTTAGTTTGCCACGTTTACCAAATCTCGGTACACCTTTCCATGGTGATATCAATAAAAATACTTTTTCACCAACATCATATTCGATATCAGCTCGGTTAAGGTTGGCGTAGCTCCTTTGTCTATCTTGTGCCGTCTTCAAATTTTCTCGAACTATGTGAATATTTTTCGTAGTCATTTGCACAAGTTCAGGACCTAATAATTTCCTTTCTCTGACTTCCTCCTAGCAAATTGGGGTCCTACACTTCCTTCCATATAGTGCTTCAAAAGGTACATATTGATACTGCTTTGGTGGCTATTGTTATAAGTGAATTCTATTAATGGTACTTGCTTATCCCAATTACCTCTAAAGTCTAACACACTGGATCTCAGCGTGTCTTCCAATATCTGTATAGTGCGTTCGGATTGGCCATCAGTTTGAGGGTGGAAAGTTGCACTAAACCTTAATTTAGTACCTAAAGCTTCCTGCAGACTTAGCTAAAATCGAGATGTGAACCTTAGATCACGATCGGATATGATCGATACTGGTGCTCCATGTAATCTCATGAATTCCTTCACATATAGTTCCACCAACTTGTTTAAGTTATAGCTGACTTTGACAGGTAAGAAATGCACTGACTTTGTTAAACGATTGATAATTACCCATACAACATCATTTTCTTATTGGGTTCTTGGCAATCCTACCATAAAATCAATTGTGATATATTCCTATTTCCATTCAGGAATTGGTAAGGATTGTAAAAATTCCGCAGGATGTTTATGCTATGCCTTTACTTACTAACATGTTAAACACTTATATACAAATTCTGCTATGTCACCCTTCATTCCTTTCCACCAGTAATTTTTCTTCAGCGTTCTATACATCTTTGTACTTCCTAGATGCATAGCATACGCTGAATAATATGCCTCCTCCATTATTTCTCGAATTAACTCGTTTACATTTGGTATCTATAATCTACTTCCAAACTTCAAAATTCCTTTCTCACTGCAATTTAAATCTTTCACTTTTCCACTCTACGCATCTTCACTCAAATTTTTCGCTTCCTTCCCCATCTTGTTATGCTGCCATAATTCTTTCTTTTAGGATCGGCCTTACTTTCAAAGTAGCTAATATTCCACTAGAGGTATCTACCTTAAATTCAGTATCTAACTTTCTCGATTCAATCAATAATGGCATTCTAATAGTGTGGATATAATACAAACTTCCACTCAACTTATGACTTAAGGCATCCGCAACTACGTTAGCCTTTCCTGGGTGATACTTTATCATACAATCATAATCCTTCAATAATTTCACCCAGCGTCTTTTTCTCAGATTTAACTCCTTTTGAGTTAAAACATACTTTAAACTCTTGTGGTCCGTAAATATTTGACACGTTACTCCATACAAGTAATAGGTCCATATTTTCAGTGCAAATACCATAACTGCGAACTATAAATCATATGTAGGATAGTTTTGCTCGTGTGGTCTCAATTGCCTTTGATGCATATGCCACTACTCTTCCATTTTGCATTAATACGCAACTGAGTCCTTACTTCGAAGCCTTCCTTCAACTGGCAACATCAACATTGGCGTAGTGACTAGCTTCTCTTTCAAGATTTTGAAGCTTCGTTGGCAATTCAAAGTCCATTCGAATTTTATATTCTTGCTCAATAATTTTGTCAAAAGTGATGTAATAATTGAGAAATCATGTACGAATCTTCGATAATATCCTGCTAGCTCTAAGAAACTTCGTATCTCTATTACATTCCTTGGTGGCTCCTAATTTATAATCGTTGCGATCTTACTTGGATCCACATATACTCCTTCAACAGATATCACAAGACCTAGAAATGCAACCTTACCCAGCCGAAAATCGCATTTACTAAACTTTGCATACAACTGCTTAGTTCTCAAAATTTCTAATATTGTCCTCAAATGCTCTTTATTTTCTTTTCTCAATTTTGAGTATACCAGAATATCGTCTATGAACACAATTACAAACCTATCCAAATATGGTCTAAATACTCAATTCATTAGGTCCATAAATGTAGCTGGTGCATTAGTCAATCCAAAAGGCATTACCAAGAATTCATAATGCCCATACCTTATCCTAAAAGCAGTTTTAGGTACGTCTAATTCCTCAATCCTCAGTTGGTGATAACCATAACGCAAATCTATCTTTGAAATAAATTTGCTCCTTGCAATTAATCAAATAAGTACTCTATTCTAGGAAAAGGATATTTATTATAGATTGTGACCTTATTCAACTATCTATAATTTATAAACAGTTGAAAAAGATCCATCCTTCTTCTTAACAAATAATATAGGTGCACCCCATAGAGAGAAACTTGGTCAGATAAATCCTTTATCTAACAGTTCTTGCAATTGCACCTTCAACTCTTTTAACTCCGCCGGAGTTATCCTATATGGTATATGCGATATAAGAGCAGTTTTGGGTATTAATTCAATCTCAAATTTTATTTCTCTCTCTGGTGGCAAACCTGGTAAGTCATCTGAAAATACATCCTCAAACTCATTCACCACTGGTTGTTCTTTTAACTTTGAACCTTCCTTCCTATCCTCCACAACAAAAGCTAAATACACTTCATACCCTTTCCTCAAGTATTTCATAGCCATCATTGCCAATATAACTTTAATATGAGTCTTTCTATTTTCTTCATTCTCCTTCTCAAATTCTACCTGCCTAATATAACAATTTACGTTTGGTCGATAATGACTTAACCCATCCATTTCGAGTATATCATCAAACTCACTAATGGATAAGGATGTAAAATTTCACCTCATTTCACCCTCATTAATCCTAACCGAGACATCGCTATATACATTCTTACAAACTACACTTATTCCCACATGCATTCTCACAACCACAGGTTCTTTCAAACCATTTATCTCAAACTTATCATGCATCATATAAGTTGTTAATATGAATGAAAATGTAGCACCTAGGCCAACTTGTTTATGTGCTTGCTTACCATTAATATGAGCCTTGCCCGTTATCACGTTTGGTGACTCCTTAGCCTCCTGCTCCGTAATAGCATACACTCTACCCTGCTGCACTTCACTGGCCATTGAGCTTAGCTCTCCTAGTTAGTTTTGAGACAATCCTACTAAACCAGTCATCTCTCTTTGTATAGTTGCTAGTCTTCCTGCCGTGAATGGCCTTCCACCTATTTCATTATGAAGAGTATGAGATGTTTGCATCGATAGTTCTCTTAGGTATACTTTTCTGCAATTCCTCATATAGTGTCTGACCTTATTTCATCGGTAGCATCTAACCTCGCCTTGATTACATCTTCCACCATGATTTTTCTTGCATATGTTACACCAAGGCAATATATCTCTCTCTTATATTCCACTTTTGGCGCTCACCTGGCCTGGTGGCATTATCGGTTGTCTCACCGATGCTTGGCTTCCTTGAGGTCTATTTCCACCTCTCGACCTTACATTGCTCCTGGAATATGGAGAGAACCTCGATCTCCTACTCCTATTTCCTCTCCAAGGTTGTCGTGATGATTCAGGTTGTTGATTTTGCTTGACTTGGGTTGAAGCTTGCAATTCCTTTTCTAGCTTTTCCTGCTCCATTGCTTTTTCAACCCAACCTCTAAATGTTGTTCCAGCATAAAAATTTAATTTTTATCTCAAGGATATATGCAATCCTTCTCAAAATTTCTCACTCTTCCTTTCCTTCATAGGATATATATCTTTTACGTACTTATACAGATCCTTAAACTTATCAATGTACTCTCTGACCATCATCAACCTTTGTACTAAATTAATGAATATAGTTACTCTCTCTTTTTAGTAGTTTTATGTCAAGTATTCCCTACAAAATTCCTCCTAGAATACTTGCCAGGTTAAAACATCGCAGTATAAGTTCCGAATTTGAGTCACCCAATCGTCCACTTTATCAAACTTTAAGCCATAAACATTGCTTATATTTTCCTCATCGCTAAGTCGCAATGTTGTAAAGGCCTTCTCCATAGTTTTTATCCACTTTTCAGCTTGTACTGGATCCAACATAACATAAAAGTCATAAGCCCCACATTTCTTTACATGTTCGATTAGATCTCCTAGTCCTTTATACTTCTTCTTCTCCTTCTCATCCATTACAGTCGCCATAGTGCGTGCGAATTCCATAGCATCCATATGCATTAGTGGCAGCACTAGATTGTAAACCACATTTTCCTACACCGGTGGTATCCATTATGTACTCTTCTTAGTACGTTAAAATTCAGCACTGGAGCATTAGGCATCAAACTGCCTTGTTCGCTCCCTGTATCGATTCCTCATATATCATCTCCTTTATTACCAGCAAATGCTACTGATGGAGATAATTATCATGGTTGATTGTTATCCACACTTTCCTCTCTCTACCAGATCCATTTTATCGACCTAGTCACCTCGGCCTCTACCTCTACCTCTCGGTCTACCTCTAGGCCTACCACGAAAACCTATTCTGCCTCCTCTAGTTCTTGCCATCTTCCTAAAAATTTTAAATCAATCCACTTTAGCGATTCAACTTATTGAGTATTAAGTTATCAAATAGCATCCATTCAGTGCACATATTCCTTAATTTCACAGAATTCACTTAACCAAGGTCTGATACCTTAAATTTTTTAAAATCTATCAAATCCATCAAAATCTAAGCTTTCAAATCTAAATTTTTGAACCTAGGATTTCAAATACTAACTTTTAAACCTAAACTTTCAAATGTAAAACTTTTAAATCTAAGTTTTCAAACCTAGGCTCTGATGCCAAAATTTGTGACACCATTCCCCACCGGCGTCCCACTGGACAGCACTAATACTCTTGCTATTCCGCCCGAGATATCGACATGGAGAGGTATCATTTCTGGGTTATATTCTAACAAATAATACTATCTAACAATCACTCATCATACAATCTTGTGTAAATAAAATTATTAATAAAAATCATCCAAAAAAGAATAAGAATGATGGCAAGCTTAACATACTGCTGATATAACATACATAAAGATAGTGTACTACAAGAGTGTTGTTAGGGAATAGAGCATCCTAAACATATACAAATGTACACCAAAAGAAGTGACAAGCCCATCTACCCTAAACACACATGGTCTAACTAGACCTAGAGAGTACTGCTATAAGTACAACAAAAAGGTGCAGTTACTCCCTATCACATGCCCTATCTTATAACAAAAAGAAAGTAGTATAGACAGAAACTAAGTCTAAGTAAAAGAGACTCAAACCCTAGAAGTAGTGACATATGTCACTGTAATCACTGTCAAACATCCATCTGTAAAATCCTCTTTATGTATAATAATCGACCGCTATAGGCTCTAGAACGGCTCTGAAAGACAGAACTACATCAGCATCATGGCATATGTAAAAGTGCACCTCTGTTTTCGGCCCATCTATTGAATACATCATTGCAGTCCACATGATAGCCATACTATATACAATAATAACAAGGTCTAACCTATGCTGAAAGAATGATAAAAATAGAGTGGTGAGTATTTTTTAAAAAAAATACCCAGTGAATGGACAGACTACAACGCTGTCCTAAGAAACAACAAGGAATAACAATAATCCAGAATATTTGAAGATAACCAAAAATTATAACTATTTGGTTCATAGAAAATCTATAAAGATTGAACACAATTTATAATCAAATCATAATAATCATTTATAATAACTCTTTAAAGATCCGCTCCGGCTTACTAGAGGTTTTCTAATTACATAATGTGATAAACTTTCTTTCCAAATACTATTCTTATTATATCCATAGCACAGTACAACACAACACAGCTTGTCAAATGTAAATAGGAATAGGTTTGGTTGTTATCAATGTGGTAGGTACCAGTCAGCACATCGAAAGTCCAATCTAGGTATACATACCGATCCATAACCACTCGAATTAGCCCTAAAGGCATATCTCGAGCGTTGTCCCAAAGATAGTTATCACATATCTAAATTCTTATTAATTTCTCTTTGTACCCCAGGTATAAGAATATCAATCACATGTAAGTTGCTATACCCCAGACACAGTCTTACGTCTCACACAATCCTACTGTACCCCGGGCACAGTCTTACTATAACCACCTTTCCTTACAATGTACATGTGCTCATAAATCATCATATTTCCATAACCAATAATGCTTTTGGTCAAATCAAAACTCTACATTATCCCAAGTATCATATACATCACAAAACAAGGTTTAAAACATAGCAAACCAACTTAAACATCATTTTGAATCACTGAGGTGCCAGTTCAGTGCATAGGCACTGCCCTTATAGCCACTGAGGTGCCGCCTTATGGCCTGCTGAGGCATCGCCTTATCATTCACTAAGGCATCACCTGAAGAAATCAAATGGGCTGAGGTGTCGCCTTTGTGTATAGAGGTGTCACCTCTGTGCAATTATGTGCCCCCTGATCGCACCTGTAATGTTCAAATTTTTTAAAATTTTCAACAGAAATGGAATTTTTCAATCCAAAATCAATCAAAATTATCCAACAACAAGTATAATGACAAAAGAACTGAAGATAGGAAGTCCACTCACAAAAACACAAATTCTTTTTCCTCTTCCTTCCTTCCCAATAGCATTTCCTTCTTTTTTCTTTTTTTCTTCTTCTTCCTCTTATCAGCATCAATGGTGGTTTAAGCCAAATTACAATTTGGTCTTCCAACTTATAATTTTTTAATTTAGTCCTTTCTCCAAACTTATTTTCCTTATAATTTAGTCCTAATCCAAAATAACTTAAATTATTCAGGTACAGACATGACACAAGAGCACCTCAGCATGCCTTTAATTTGATCAAACCATCAAAAGTGCCATGTTTAAGTTTGGTGGCAGAAAATATAGCAGAGCAGTGTCAAAACAGTGCAATCAGAGGTTAGATAAAAGATTGGGCAAACTAATGCTACAAATAAGAGAGTAGTTGATAAACATTATAGAGTTTACATATTTGAGAGGGATGATATGGTGATTTTTTTTGAAAAAAGAGTAATTCTCAGTTGTATAACAAGCTACAACCTAAGAAGTATAGTCTTTAAATTTTGAAGAATATCAATAACGATGCATGTATTATTGATTTTGCCAGAAAGCATGGAAATTATCAGGCCGTTCAATATTGTTGATATTTACTCCTTTTACTCGTTTGATAAACCATTGTATTTGGAGATTCCATATAATTTGAGGTTGAGTTTCTCTCAAGTAAAAGAGGATTGATGTAGAATATTTAGTTAAAAATATATACAAACTGAATTGAGGGATTGATACGAAATCAAAAATTTAGCACCCATACACCGCGATAGCTAATGAGCTATGATACATATGTAATGTAAATTAAATTTAATATTAAATTTGAACCCCAACCCACGCTCTTAAGTAAATTTCAAATCAAGTTCCAAACCAGGCATTATAAACCTTCACTTCATGTTTAGTTAGTTCAAACAATTAAAGCTATATAAAAACTTTGATCCCTTGAATCAATAATAAACAAACAACAAAGTATATAGATAAAATGCCACAATCTATCTCCTGAAAAATAGATTGACAAGTCAAAAGGGCATTCGTCATAAATATAAAGTTTGATAAGAGCATATGGTTTAAAAAGCATAAAGAGAGAATACTCTAATTTTCATTAATCATCCATGGCACTAAGCTTTTTAACAAAGATCTAGCTTGGTTTATAGAGGAACCAAAACGGAGCTCATACTATAATTCTACAATCTATTACATAGGATCACACTTGCTACATAATATTACTCCCACTACATGATATTGATAGCCTACTAAGTCATATTTATGCATAGTACACATTAATTACTAAGTATTTATAATAATAAAATGGCTTAAAATACATCCCAATCAGTGTTGAAGTGTTACTCCATGCATTAGCAACTTATGTAACCGTCTTTGCCATCAATTAATGCATTAACTCCACTTGTAACCATCCATACCATTAACTAAAGCTTGATTTGAAGAGACTAACTTGATTTATTGGTTTTTCTCTTGTCTTTAATTAATTGGATTGAATTTTTTGTATTTTGTTGGGCCTTCTAAATATCTTGTATTACTCCCAATAAAGCCTCTTGAAATTTTTTGGATATTGACATTATTATTAGACCTTTTAAAACTCTCAAAGGATCCTTGTCTCCTTAAAGCTTATTGGACATGGTGCTTGGATTCACATTATACTCCCTTTCTTTATGAAGATTTGCTCTCAAATCTTTGTCCTCCATACGATAAAAAAATAAAAAATTATAACAATAACAACACACCAAATAAACTAGACTCAAAAATTTCAAAATTTTGTATATTTTTTAAATAATTAAACTACTTAAAATAAGAAATTATAGAGACTGAACATAAGAATAAAATCATAATAAGATAGAACATAAAAATAATATAGATAGAAAGAAACACGATACTGATTTGTTTTTTAATTTTAAACAAAAAATTAATGAATTTTAAAACACCAACAAAAGAATAAAGGATACATAGAACTAAAATGAACAAAACCTGATTTAAGTTAATTTCTGATATCAAATTATACGAAATCGACATTTGGCTCAAATAAAAGATGCAAAATAGAAAAAAATTTCAAAACACCAATAAATTAAAAATATAAAAAATAAAGGGATACATAGAATTGAATTGAATAAAACCTAATTTGAGCAGTGCTCTAATACTAAATGATACGAAATTGAAAACTTAGCAACCATACACCCCGATAGATAACGAGCTATTATACATATGGAATATAAGTTAACTCCAATATTTAATCTAAACCCTAACCCACGCTTTCAGGAAAAGTTTAAATCAAGTTCAAAATTAAATATTGAAATGATTCCATAATCTACTGTCTGAAGATATATTGATAAGTCATAATTTTATTCATCACAAATACATAGTTTGATAATAACATAACGCTCACCACAAATATAAAGTTTGATAAGAATATATAGTTTTACAACCATAAAGAGAAAACACTCTTTTTCTCATTTAATCATCCATGGTACCATGCTTTTTAATAAAGAACTAGTTTGGTTTATATGGGAACTGTAGCTGAGCTCATACTACAATTCTACAATCTACTACATAGGATCACACTTACTACATAATATTAACACCTACCACATGACATTGATAGCCTACTAAGTCATATTTATGTCCACTATACACATTAATTACTAAGTATTTAAAATAAGAAAATGGCTTAAAACATGTTCCAAGTGGTGTTGAAGTTTAATTCCATTCATTAACAACTTATGTAATTGTCCTTGCCATCAATTAATGCATTAACTCCAATTGTAACAGTCTATGTCATCAACTAAAGCTTGATTCAAAGAGATTAACTTGACTTATTAGTTTTCCTCTTGTCCCTCAATTATTTGGATTAATTTTTTTAATATTTTTTAGGCCTTCTATATATCGTGTATTACTCCCAATAAAGCCTCTTAAAACTTCTTAGATATTGACATTGTCGTTGGACCTTCTATAACTCTCAATGGATCCTTGTCTCCGTAAAGCTTGTTGGACATGGTGTTTGAATTCTCATCATACCCCTTTTCTTCAAGAAGATTTTCCCTTAAATCTTCGTCGTCCATATGATGAATATCTCAAAAACATAATAACAACATACTAAATAAATTAGACTCAAAAAATTTCAAAAATTTATATACTTTTTTAAATAATCAAACTGCTTAAAATAAGAACTTGTAGAGATTGAACACAACAACAATATCATAAGAAGATAGAACACAAAAACAATATGGATAGGAAGAAACACAAACCTGATTTTTTTTTTTATGATGAATTTCAAAATGCCAACAAAAGAATAAGGGATACATACAATTAAAATAAATAAAACCTGATTTGAGCTAAGCTCTGATGCCAAATGATACGAAATCGACACTTGGCTCAAATAAAAGACACAAAATAGAAAAAATTTTAAAGCACCAAACACTGAAAAAATAAAAAACAAAGGGATACATATAATTGAATTGAACAAAAGCTAATTTGAGCAATACTATAATATCAAATGATATGAAATCGAAAACTTAGTAACCATACACTTTGATAGTTAATGAGCTATGATACATATGGAATGCAAGTTAACTCCAATATTCAATCTAAACCCTAACCCACACTCTCCAGCAAAGTTCAAATCAAGTTCAAAATCAAACATTGAAAAGACACCACAATCTACTGTCTGAAGATATATTGATAAGTCATAATTTTATTTGCCATAAATACATAGTTTGATAAGAACACAACGTTCACCACAAATATGAAGTTTGATAAGAACACATGGTTTTGCAACCACAAAGAGAAAACACTCTTTTTCTCTTTTAATCATCCATGGCACCAAGCTTTTTAAAAAAGAATTAGCTTTAGTTTATGTAGGAACTAAAGTTGAGCTCATACTATAATTCTACAATCTATTACATAGGATCACACTCACTATATAATATTAACACCACTATATGACATTGACAGTCCACTACCTACATTAGTTATTAAGCATTTATAGCAAAAAAAAAATGAGTTAAAACATGTTTCAAGTAGTGTTGAAATATAACTCTATGCATTAGCAACTTTTGTAACCATCCTTGCCATCAATTAATGCATTAACTCCACTTATAACTGTCCATGCCATCAACCAAAGCTTGGTTTGAAGAGATTAATTTGATTTATTGATTTTCCTCTTGTCCCTCAATTATTTGGATTGTTTTATATATATATATATATATTTAGCCTTTCAAATATCTTGTGTTACTCCCAATAAGGCCTCTTGAAGCTTTTTGAATATTGACACTGTTATTGGGCCTTCTAAAACTCTCAATGAAGCCTTATCTCCTTAAAACTTGTTGGACATGGTGCTTGGATTCACGTTAGAGATAGAAGCATAAATGTACAATTCATATGACCTAAGCTATTTCTTCCTATTTTAGCTAAAGCTTGAATAATTGTAGAATAATTTTATTTCTATTTTGGCTTGGTTTAATTTTCCTATCCTAGGTAGAATTTGACTTTCCTATCTTATTTAGATCCTAATTCGATTTTTATTTTGTGTCACCCTATCAATAGGTAGCATTGTTCTCTTATTTAAATTCATTCAAGAATAACACAATTAAATTTCTCTTTAAAACTTAATGGTGTATTTCATGCTATCTCACTGCATCATATATTTTTTTCACATATTAAAAAATTAAATTTAATAATGATAAGATAATTCTTTTTAAAAGAATTTTGATAGAAGATATACAAGAAGGGATCGATATACATATTTAAATATTTTAAATATGACAACATTAAAAATGTTATGTATTACACTTAATTTTAATTAATATTTTATATTTATTTTTGATAAAATTAAATAATTAGCTAAAAATTTATTTTTATATATATTTTTTTATCAAAATATGTGATTGGCTAAAAATAGAAAAACTAGACTACAATAATTTGAAAAAAAATTGAAACGAATTAAATAAAAAAAAATTCTCAAGTGAATACCATTTTCTTATGAATCTAATGATTTGCTTATGTCACATATTATTTGTCATGGTGTAATGGTGTCTAAATTCATGTATTTGGGCTGGGCTAAGCTATTTGGAAAAATAGGAATGTTAGCGCTATTCCAGCATGTCCCATTCAAAATACAAGTAAAGTTTTGGAAGAATTTAAAGCTGCAAGTAGGGCTGCGCGCGGATCGA
>CATIWO010085371.1:0-13126 GCA_949673435.1 Macaranga tanarius | reverse complement strand
ATACTAATAAAAGTAAAAATTATATTCATTGTATTAATTTTATTATATTTGTTACTTTTTATTGCTTTTTGTTACTTTTTGGTGCTTGTTGTTGCTTGTTATTGCTTTTTTGTTGCTTGATGTTGCTTGTTTTTGCTTGTTGTTGCTTGTTGTTACTTTTTTATAAAATGTTAAGAGTATTTTAAAAATAGAAAAAATCTTGAGTATAAAAAAAATATTGAGCAAAAAAATATTGATAAAAAACAGTACCTTAACAAAAAAAAAAAAAGTTGAGTAAAAAAATATTGAGAAAAAAAAAAGTAGAAAAAAATTTGATTCAAAAAAAATAGAAGAATCAAATTTGAGTAACAATAATTGAGAAAAATATTGAGTAAAAAATAAAATAAAAAATGTTGAGAAAAAAATAAAATGTTATGAGTACTTTAAAAATAAAAAAATCTTGAGTATAAAAATATATTGATAAAAAACAGTACATTAAAAATAGAAAACAATTAGTAAAAAATGTTAAGAAAAAAATGAATGAAATAGTAAAAAAAGTACAGGAAATTTTCTTAAAATTTCTAAAAAAGTCATGGTCTAGATTTAGTAAAAAAAAAAATGATCAAACAGCTTCTAAAAAAGTCATGGTCTAGATTTGAAAAAAAAAAATTCCTTAAATCTATTTTTGAAAATACTTTTGGTAAATGTAGCTTTTGATATTATTTTTTATTTTCTGGCAATTTATGAAAAAAAATCCCTTTAAAATATCTGATTTTAAAATTCAAAAAAAAATTTCATATTTTTCAACATACACATATATATATAATTTTTAAAAATTTATTAAAATAATAGTTAATCATAAATTTAAATTTTATCACATGTAAATTTAATTTTTCAATTATCATGTCAACACTTTTTATTTAATTTTATCAAATAAATTTAAATTGAATTGTTTTTAAAAAAAATAAAAATGGGATAAAATTACTAAAGTCGCAAATATTTGAATTTTTTATGATAATAGACATTTATTGATTTTACAATATACATAATAAATTTGACATTTTACAGATGTCACGTCAGCATCCTATATTTTATTTTGATCGAAAAATTATTTATGTTAAAATTGCCAAACATTTACTAAATTGAAACATTATTACAAAAATTGAAAGTTTGGGATTAAATTGTAAAAAGTCGCAAATGTTTGAATTTTTTATACCAACTGGCTTTTATTATATACCATGATTAAATTAAACTAAAAAGAAAACAATTATTTTAACTTAATAAAATTTTAATTTTAGTTGAATTTAAGGATCAATTTTGAGTGGAAAAATAACTAGTCAAAGATTCTTTTATATATTTCCTTTAGTAGACTATTTTTTTACAATGAAAGTATGTTGGGGCCAATTTTACAATAACCGATACTATATTTCTCCGGGCGCGATCCCAACCAAAACCAAATAAACTCATAATGTCTTTCTTCAAGTTGGATTTCTTTTATTTCCAACTTGGATTACATTATTTTTTGATTAATTGCATTTGCATGAGCCTCTCTTATCCTTCATTTGTCATTTATCAATTCCATGTTCAAAGTACTGTAGCGTAATGTGCTCCAATGCTTAAACAGCAGTCTAGTCTCTATCAACAACTATAAATTAAGACTTTGTAAAAGTCAATTTTATCAATATTCTCTAGCCAGCTAGCTAGTGAAAGTCACCATTAACAATTGTTCATTTTTTCACTCTAGTCAACAGCTTACTTAGAAGTTAGATCTATGCATCCTTCACCATCTCTTCTTCAAATTCATATCACTAAACAATTTATTTCACGTTTCAAAGATGATAAATCCAACTCAAAAAATGGCCACAACCCAACTCTTCTTGTTGTGTTCTATAGTTTTTTATAGTCATTCACTGTTTATGATCTGTGATCGCTTTTTTTCCCATGAATTGACAATGGTAGTAACTCTAATGTCATTAACTTGTATTTATCTTGTAACCATTCACTTCTTGCAAATGAACCTTAAAGTCTACGAAACTTTCTACTGGCACTACTTCCTACTTATATCTGCACATTTATCAACTTGTGCAAGTAGCACTGATTGGAATTTTTCAACTGGGTTCTTTTCTCTATTGCTTGGGTTCTCATTTCTCTCTTTGTATGCTATATATTTTCAGTGTAGAAAATGGAGGAGTTCAGTTCAAGAACAAGAAGAGCAGAGACCTGGAAACCACAGTTTGCCTCTACCAGTGGAAATAGCTTTTCTGTTCATGGGTAATGGAATTGCAATCATGGGGAGACGTTCTATTCACAGTGAGAACTTGGGTTGGATTTTCAGTGGAGGAGCTGTACTGTTTCTTGTAAGTGCAACGTTCTTCTATTGCTACTACAAGTATTCTTCTGCAACTGATGAACCTGCAAAAAGTGAAATCCACCCGCACGCCGAATAGCAGCGGCTTCAAGTTTCTTTGCTTTATTGTTTACTTTAATGATCTTTTTATTCTGTTTTTTAGTACTTGTTTGTTCACTTCATCTGTAGGGGGGTTCTGAGCACTTGACACTCTTCAGTTTCCTGTTCCTGTATGCGCTAATGGTTTAGTAAAAATCTGGTTCAAAGTTTTGTTTACAGTAGTAGATGTTGAATTATAGTTTGGTATCATCAAATATCATAACAGTTTCTTCTCTTTAATGCAATTTATGCACCTGTTTAATCAAAGTTGGATGTTCCAACTATTTCAAAGATAATAATAACAGTAATGGAGGACTCAGAATCTGTTGTTATTCAGCAATAGTTGTTATATGTTATCACCATTCAACATTATTCCATCATAACATGGCAATCTATGCATCTACACACATACTGAATGGTTTATTGCATATTCATGGGATCTGTTCTCAGGTAACCCCTCGCACCACTATGGCTCTGAAACTCAAATCCATATATCAGAAGTGCAGTCACCCCCAGGATATCTCATCTCATGGGCAAGGGAAGGGCCATCAGGCTCTGCTGCGAAGTCCACAAAAAAGTTTGGGTTTATTTTGAGACCACCCTTTTCAGTGTCAACATCAATTTGTAACATGTGGGATCCTTTCTCCACGAGTTCAGGATAAAATTGACGATCCCAGGTACTGAAGAGTGAGTTGGTGACATAAAGCCTCTTCCCATCTAAACTTAGCTGAACCATCTGAGGCCCTCCTCTCAGTCGATTACCCTAAACAGAAAGAATGAAGTTCATCAGTTTCCACAAGATATGAAAGGCACTCTCTGCAGATATAGGTAAGTTTATTACACAAATATTAAATGATGTCTATGAATACAAGTATATTTGTTCCAGTTAAAATAAGCTGCTGCTGCTCATACACTACAAAGATAGATTTTGCCAAAAGTATTTCAAGTGTCACCCCAAACCATAAGCAATAGGCCAAGTTTACAGCAATCACACTAAAGTCCATGTAAAACACAGACTTAGAGCATTATCATCTGTAACCAGAATCAAAATTTTTACAGAAGCTAAAGCTTTTCATATAGCAAGGTATGAGACCACGAGTTCTCTGGATTTAAAGTGGCTATTTTACATACCTGAATCTCTGGAACATCAGCCTGCCAAGTGTTGCCATCTTCTGTCTCAACCACTACAGGGCTCCCTTTCTGGATCAAGCCCCCCACCCAAACTTGACCTGTCAAGACAGGATTATTGAGGTCCTCAATATTGTACTGTCTAATATCACCATGAAGCCAGTTGACAAAGTACAAAAATCGATCATCAAGAGAGATCAGAAAATCGGTTATAAGCCCAGGCATTTCTGGAAGAATCCAGTTTTTGACCTTCAATGGTTTCACTGATATCACCACCTGAAAAGCCAATGAGGAATTATTAGGTGTTAAAGAGACAAATCATCAGTAAAAAAAGAATAGTAGTGTTATCCATGCATAAAGCATACACAATGTTTAACATGACATTACCTCATGGCTCCATGATCCATCTGGGGTTTTGAAAAATCGGACCATGTTACTTGTCAATGCACACCCCACAAACCCTGTATCTTTAGAAGGATCATGCAGAAACCTCACCTGCAAGCAAGTGAAACTGATTATTTAGGAATTGTGAAGCATTGTAAGATGATTGCAGCAATCAATAAAAGAAATGTATACATGTATACCACACACCTAACTGTAACATAAACAAAGAAACATTGCCATATCTAAACGACAGCAAGTGAGATTGTAGTAGATTTTTATTTAGTAATCACCTCCAAGGGAATGATCCCTGTATTGCCAAGATCCAGTGTTTGTTTCAATTCACCATTTGGCCAGCTGTAGACATGAAGATGCCTCCCATATAGACCATCTGACACATGCTGCAGATCAAATCCTTTAGTGAAGGCTGCAGGAGCTCCCCACGATGAGCTGATCATTGTGTTGTGTCGGGGTTGGTACCAGAAATCGTAGCCAAATAGCGGACTATGCCCCGGCTTCTCCCATCTGATGGACATTTATATAAATCAAACTTGTGATAATCTCACTCCTCAATTCCATTTACATCTAAATTTCTAAAAGAACTAAACCCAAGTTAGACTCATCATGTATACATGTTTGAATTTGTTGTTTTAATTAACACAAACAAACTTCTAAAATGAAATATAGAGAACTAGCCTCAAACAGGGAATTAACCACAATCCAGACTTTGTACCTTCCTTTTACATTGAACTCTGAGTCAAGGAGAAGAAATCCATTTCCCTCTGCATTTCCATCCTTATCTCCAAGGCATGAAACCATTATGTCTCCAGAGGCAAGACAGTGGGATGTATGTGGATAGGCTAATCCTGTCTTTTGTACAATATCTGCAGGCTCAACAACTTTGTGCAAGGATGGAGCCTTAGGATCCTTTTTGGTATCAATCACATAGATGCGACCAGATCTGAAATATTTGCAGAACTAAAGATAAATACCAGAAGATTACAAAAACAGATGACTAGTATAGCATCCAACAAACACTGCTAGGATTACCGACTGGTTCTTTTACTGCATAAGCCACTCAAGCACAACAAGGAGCCATAGATATAGGAATGAAAATGTACTGACTAGACTTGATATTAAAAGGAAATTTATAAAATCAAAGCACCAATCAAAGGATCTCAATCCAAAATTTCAAGAGAATTATAGTTGTCAAGATTGGGAGGCATCCATGGAAATTATCCAACACATATATGAGAGATTCAGAATCTTTAACATTTGAATATTCTAGGACATAGAATATTATGAGATTAAAGCTGTCCTAGTCAATCTTTCATTGTCCTTTTTAGTCGACAAGTCTGATGATTTGTTTATTTTCATACTTAATTTAGTTCACTTATTCTTATTCACAGTAGAAATTTGGGTTAACAAAAAAATTGAGTAGCATAAAATGAATTGCATTCTCTGACATCAATGAAGGCAGGATTAGAAAGCGCCGATTTGCAGAGGGGTCTCCATGGCAGGAGCTGCATGCATTCCAACCTGAATGATGCAGTTCGTCCCCCACATATGGCACAGGTAGCCGATGGATGATTTTTGAATAAGTAGGTGAGTTTGGATCTATGTCCACCGTGGCTAGATAATCAGGCTTCTCTATTCCTGTTCCTGCATTTACCAAAACAATGAAAAGTTATAACTAAAGAGCAAAATCATATGAAATTCATCCATCAATGAAGAAAGGAGCAAAGACCAATAAAATGAAAATATAATAGTATATCTAAGAGAATGCACCATAATAACATTTCCATTATAAGCAATCATCATGTCAGCCATCATTAACAGAATAAATCAATCCATATACTCCAAATCACAGCAAAACACACCCAAAAAAAGCAAAAAAAACTAGATATTTATGTCTCATAAAAAAGAATAAATTAGATATTAAATTAAATAATCCATTGACTTGACAAAGTTTTCTCTTCTTTTACATTCATGTGGGATTCACGGATAGAATTCAGATTTTTGCTGCTTAAACATGAGAAAATGAAAGATGCAAACATACATGCACTAAATATTCCATCCAAGGAAAAAGGCAACTTGTTCTTCAATTTTTAGTATATTGTACCAGAATATCCCAGCAGCCTAGGAAATAACATAAATTATAAATCTAGCCTCTGTTTGTAAATTCTTTAAAAATCTGGCAAGTCACATTAAAATTAAATTGAAAATTCACCAACTTTCCAAATTCTCTGCAATTTTAAACAGGAATACTCAATCTAAAAAATTCCCATCTGCAAGTACAAAAGAATACAGAGAACAGAAACCCTGTTGCACAAAGACTAAAGACTTGAAGTCTAGATACTTGATTATCAGGGATTGGCAACTAAAACCCATCTTCGATATTTTCATAAAGCTCACAAATTTTCTATTCAGAACAAAAAAGATTGCCAACTAAATAACATCCGACAGATCAAGATTCAGACACAACAAGGGGGAAAAAAGGCTAGATGCAAATTAAGAATCTTTAATATGCTTATGTAACCAGATCAAATTATCTTACAACGACCCAAAATTAAAACAAAAAAGGAAAAAGGAATCAAGTACCAGAGTAGACACAAGTGACATATATAAGAGGTTCCCTCGGACCAGACATAGCTTCAAGTGGGGTAGCATAACCTGGTCCCTTGTTAATGCAGCAACCACCCCCATGTCCATTGCTCTCTTGCAACACCGCACCAGTAGCCATAATTTTTTCACTTCCGCTCTCTTGCTGTCTTTGAACTTATCTATACGTATGTATTAGAAGAAAAGAAGCTCAATATTTATATAAAGTAGCTACCTCAAAAAACAGGAAATAAATTATCAAACCTTGAGTGTTGCTTAGCCAGCTACCTGAGTCTTAATATGAAAAGATGATAATAATTGTATGAATTTGTTATGTTGTTTTTAGAGTTCGACTTATGCCCATACGTATAGTGTCAGCTTTCTTGGCTTTGTACAAAATGATAATATTGTTTGGAGGGGATGTATCGGTAATTGCGTTACTTTTGGTTTTTTTTGGATAAGACACATATTTTAGGAGTTATGCGAGACCTAGCATCATCTGAAGGGAAATTTGATCGTGGAAATAATTTACATAATGATGTTAGGATTGATATTTGTAATATATATTTTAAATATT
Organism: Macaranga tanarius; assembly: GCA_949673435.1. Classification (NCBI taxonomy): domain Eukaryota; kingdom Viridiplantae; phylum Streptophyta; class Magnoliopsida; order Malpighiales; family Euphorbiaceae; genus Macaranga; species Macaranga tanarius. The sequence continues at coordinate 6,014 of CATIWO010085371.1, read as the reverse complement.
TTAAATTTAGTTAATAAAAATAAATTATATATTTATATATTATAATAAAATTTAATTCTTAAATATGATATATTTTTAATAATTGTTATATTTTATTATTTAATATTTATTCTTAAAATTTTAGACGTAAAATTATTAAATTTTTATTTTTTAAAAAGTAATTTTCAAAAAGTTCTTATTTTGATAACACTACTGTTCTCTCTTATTTTCACTTAAAATATATATTTTTTTGTATTTACATGTTTTCTATTCCATTTAAAACACTTATTTATTTTCTATTCAACATAAAGTAACATATAATAATTTTTAATTGGCATTTCTAATTTTATGAAATTCCTATTTTTTCTCAAAAAATTTTAACTCCTCCTTCCCAATAAGATTATACTTCTTTAGATTTTTTTTTTTACTTACTTTGTTAATTATTCTCAGAATTTGTTTATTAATTATTCTTAGAATTTGTTTTACAATTTCAACAATTTTACTACAAAAAATTTGTTATTACTTGTGCTACAGTGATATCATTAGAACTATATTTTATTTATTTTTTTCTTTTGTTACTATTGTATAAAATTTTAGCTTTATATATATATTAATCATTACAGTAAACAAATATAGTTGTTTTTGTTTTTTTTTTGCATTGAAAGAGTTGATTTCATTTTAATTAGAAGATAATTTTTGTCTGAGAATCACACAATCCGGCATTGACTAGTTTTAGTAGTTGTTATTGTACATTTGGTATCTTTGACCGGCTTATAATAATAATAGAGAATAATATTATTCGAAATAATAAATAATGAAAATTTTGATCTTTCATTTATTTAAATCTCATTATTAAATATAGAACATATATTTTCTGCTTATTAATAAAAATATTATATATATACACACAATATTATAATCAAATCTGATAATATTTGTATGTTTTATATCTCACGGTCAGAAATTGACAAATTTTTTTCAATAAATAGTATTTTTTCTAATAATAATAAAATATTTTCCAAGCATATATATACCTATTAAAAAACTAAAACCACCAAAATGTAAGATAAATTTAAACTGTAAAACTTGTCGATAAGGAGGTGATCATATGCCTTTCTTTACAAATAATGATTATATATTTTGGTTGAGTTTGCAATTTACATATTGAATCTATCAATTTTGATTTTATAATTTAGCAATATTTTTTAATGAAATTTATAAAAGTTGCGAGTATAAAAACATTTCTTTTCACGGTCCAGGTACTTTATTATTACTTAATTTAACATAAATTTTTATATTATTTATAATTTTGTATTTATTTTTTAGGTATAGTTATTCTCTTTAATATTTCTGTTTGTACTGTTTATATTTTTTCAATGATAAATGAAATCCCATATTTATAATTATTTATAATTTTAGGTATAGTTATATATATATATATATATATATTGAGTTTTAAAATCATTAATTCAAATTTTGACAAGTGTCCATCACTATATTTCAATAATCACTCCTAAAAAATAATGCGTCAAACTATTTTTAAAATTTTTTTAAAAAAAATTTAAAATAAAAGATTTATAGTAATTATTTAGTATTATTTTTTAATTAAGATATTATTATACATGTCACAATATACTAATCTAACAATACGCAAATTCTAATTGTATTTTTACGACATATTTAATTGGTCTCAAATCACTCAACCGTTTTTCCCAAACTATTAAAATTTTGAATTTTGAATTTTTTTATAAAAAATAAAGAACTTTTATCGTACTTATTTAAGATTATTTTTAATTAAAATACCACTATAGATATTTCAATAATAATCTAATAATTTTTTAAATTAATTTTATTATAACTAAAAAAATTATAACAACAAAAATTTAAAAAATAAAAATTTTTGAAACAAATTTTATTTTTAATTTATTTTATTATTTTATTAAAATTATTTAATTAATTTATTATGTAGCGTCCGCATTTCTAAATATTCACTTACTAGTAAACATAAATTTCTTGCTCCTTAAAAATAATAGTATTAAATTTCTATTAAATTTCTTGCTCCTTGCTATTTAATTAATTTATTATGGCTTTTTCTTCAATGTCATGATGATACCATGTCATAGTTTATTTTTACCTATAATAGTAGGTTAAATAGGTAGTTGTGTAAGAAATAATTTAAATTTTTAACTTGATTTTTCCAGTAAAAATAAATAATTTAAATTTTTAATTTAATTTATCCAGTAAAAGTAATAATTTTAACTTTTTACTTATACTAAAAAAATCATCACTATAAAAATTGAAAATTAATATAGAAGAGTCAAGCATTTTAATTTTTATTTTACTAATATAGGTCACATATTCTATTTATATACCTATAGATATATAAAAGCTAAAAAAATTTAAATTTTTATTTTTAATGCATGTAGTTTATATCATTTTTAAACATATAAACTGAAAATTTTTATTTTCCTAAGTTTTCTCTATATAATATTTTTAATTTTATAATTTTCTATTGGTTACATATTTTTATTTTCATATTATTACCACTTTTTATTATATTAATGAAGTAGTAATATAAATTTTTTTACATGAATTTTTGTTTGTCACATATTTTTCATTACATATGTGACATAGAATATATTAAATTGCAATATTTTAATTTTAATTTAAATAATTAGAATTAACTTTGATTACACATAAATTAATTGTTAAGTTATATGAATTGTTATTTGACTCCATCATTCTAAATTAAACATAAATAAATAAATATTAGATTCTTGGTATCCAAGTCCAATATCATTTTAATTTTTTTATTCCTTTATTTATAAGGAAATAATTGATTAATATCAAGGTAGAGTACGCCTCCACACATATATGTAGGTAATGCTAAATAACACAAATTGTGCAGATACAAAAGAGTATATTGGAAATTTTATTTTTATTTTTATTTTTAAGAGTAATATTGTAGTTTTATTGTATAAAGAATTTCTTAAATGACAAATATATCCTCAGAAATATATAAAAAAAATTAAAAAAATTGTAGTTTACACTTTAAATACCGAAACTAAATCTTAAAATGCATTAATTAGATGGAGTTGACTAAAAAATTTATTTCCAATATTAAAAATTATTTCTACAGCAAATATTCCTATATATTTATTATTAAGCAAAAAATAATTTATTATAAATGACAATATGGTTATGGTTATCAATTACACTTTTTTTTTTTTTTTATTATGTACATTTATAAATAATTGATAACCATAACTATATTGTCGTCTATAATTTAATCTTATGGTATCATGTTAATATCACTCATATATCAATGTGGTGTATAGGGTATTCAATAATTTAATAATATGGCATAGTTTAATTAGTCTTTATTAAGTGTTAACGCGTTAATATAAAACACAACTACTAATCAAAATTAGGTACTACACCAGTATCTACTATAACGATGTAAAATAAAATTTCACTATAGTCTATACATGTACAAGCTAAATATGTTATATAAATAAAGATTTAGTGCTATCATCTCTGTAATTGATCAAATCCACACAAAGCAAATTATTTAGAAAAAATTAGCTTCATGGTCTTAATTCAATTCAGATGAATATTTTTTAAGTTAAAAAGATTGGCATTCTTTAATGGCTGATGATGTTAATAAGGTAATATTATTGGATATAAATAATATTTTTTTTCAATCTTAAAATGTGAAAACTTATTTTTAAGAGGGAAAAAAGAGAATTGTTATTGATAAAAGGAACAATGACATATATTAAAAAAGAGAATTGTTATTGATAAAAGGAACACTGACATATATTAAAAAAATAATGAAAAAGAAAAAATTTAATCTATGGGAATAATCAATTGAAAATAAATGAATTTGTAAGAGTTTTGAGTAGGATAAAATTGTCGTCCAATAAATGCAAATATCTTTCAATTTCTTGATGTGGTTAAAGTTTTTTTAATATTATGTAGGGTAAATTATTAATATAGAAATTTTGTTCAATATTTTACTAAAATTATATTCAAAATTTTAGGATATAAAAATTAATTTTAAAGACAATATACTAAAGGGTGTATTAGATATTATATTTAACATTAATTAATTTATGCTAAATTTTTATGATATAATTTATGCTAAATAGATTTTTCCTATGTTCCTATATATATAATCACTTTTTGGACCCTTACAACAATTAGCGGTATATATGTCGACTCTCTTTTAATTAATGTTTGCCTCTTTTCTTTGTCATGTATACTATGTTCATCTAATAAAGTAACTCATAGTTGATTTAGGCAAATCAAGGGATATATAGATCATGGATTCAAATTGAAAAAAGGATTCTTTTGTATATTGATCGTTATTATCGTCAATTCTTTCATTTTTATAATTTCTGTGATTACATGGATTATACCTATTTGCACAAATACCCCGATGATTCCCGCTTGTTAATACATAGAGCCCAATAAGCATATCTTGAGTTGGTACAGAAATGGGATCTCCAATAGCCGGAGATAAGAGATCATCCATTTTGTATATGGGTATTAATTATTAACCCATAACCATAAGTGATAATTTCATTTGATTTTTCATATATATTTTTTTATTATTATTATTTTCCAACTAATTTTACACATCCCACTATTTATCGTTTGATAATAAATTAAAATAATATATATATTCTTTGCTAGACTTTGAAAATAAATCTCTATTTATATTATTTTTTTCTTATAGATATATATTTTTTTATTGGCTTTTATCTTTTCATGAATTTAACTTTGATTTATATATTATTTTTATAAGTTTTTCATTATTAATTATAAATTATTTAATTTCTTATGTTAGTTCAATTATTTTATACAATAATAATAACATAAGAGATAAATATTACTTTTAAAAAATATATTTATTATTATGTTATAAAAATATTTAAACTTTTACAACAGTTAGATGATCAATTTATGAATGGTTAAGATTGAAATAATTAAATTTAATGGTTTATATGTTGACGGCACTTTAAAAGGTCCTTATAAGAATATAACAACTTTAATGTAATATTTTATCGGTCCATTTATGATGATTTGATTTGATTGTGGATACTGGAGATACAAGATAACGGCAATCTTATTGTCAAAAAAAAAAAAAGATAACGACAATCTTAGATTCTTAATTTTAGAAGAATACAATCCGACAGTGACTTGTACAGCAGTTATTATTGTCCAGTTGGAATCTATTGCTGGCTCCTGATAATAAGCTAATAATATAATGAGGTAATGCAATTTATTGTTATGATTTCATCAATTTTATAACTATTATTTAATGTCCTCGCTTTACACGAAATTTTTTTTGACGGGGATGACAAGGGGTGAGTACGGTCCGGATAAATTTGAAGAAAAAAATTTTTCAGTACCGTACTATATTTTAAAAATAAAATCTCCAGTACCAGTTTTCGGTACGATTCGGTATGGAAATACCGTGCTGTACCAATTTTTTGATACAAAAATTCGGTTCTTTCGGAACGGATCGGTATGAAACGGTACGGTTCGGGAATTCGAGAATTTATATTATTAATTAAATATATATTTATCATCAACAAATAAAATAATAAAAAAATATTTTATAACCTATTTAAAACAATAATAAATAATGTTAACTAATAGATAAATTAATAAACTTAAACTAAAATGTTACATAAATATTTTATTTCAGTTAAATAACCACAAAATTTATTCTCAATAGATATATGATAATATATATATATATATATATATATATATATATACAATATCCATACTCTCAACCCACTGCAGGAGGTCTGTACAATATACAATATTCATCTTCTCTTCATAACATATATATATATAATTATTTACTGCTTTAATATATAATTATTTGTAAGCCAAAATAAAATAAAACAAAAATGGGACTAAAATTGTCACAACGTATAGTCTTTGCTGCCACTTTTGTACCGCGCCATCTCACTAAATCACTACAAGAAAAAATAAAATAGAATTTAAGGTACCCTTCA